>JAXQQM020081899.1:0-266021 GCA_034641835.2 Pinus albicaulis
GATAATTGTAATTTTTTGAGCTTTTGTGCAGGGAACAGGTTATGTTTGAAAATAATCAATTTGACAATGAGTAGAATTTTATCACTATTTCGGTCTCTATAAAAAATACGAAAAAGCGAAACCCTGGAGTCCTCTTTTAAGCCCTTTTCAGACTCTCTAAACATGAAAAGATTGTCGAGTACTTGACTATTCGAACTCGTTAAAGTAAATGAATAGTCGTCTATTTAGTATAAATTTACCCCTTTTTCAGACTGAACCAGACAATTAACAAAAGAGGTATACGTTGACTAAGCATGGTCAACAAAGTTCTCTCCTACATTATTTTATCGTTTTTCGGGTTTGAGAGACTAAATTTATGAAAAAGAACACTACGGACTTACTTATGTTTTTCTTCTGACTCCCTAAAACTAAAAAACACCGAGTTAATCCTATGCTGGACTCGTTAAAACTAAGCAGTATAGTACCTGTCGATTACAACAGGACTAAACCACTCCTCCTTAGGGTTCATAAAAAATACTAAAATGGACTCGTCCAAAGGATGAGCTTACACGACAAGCAAATGTTATCCTTCTCAAGCTTGAAAAAAATAAAGAGGTACTTGCCAGTAATGATGGGGGAAAAAGTGAGAAAAAAGAATCCATTTTTTATTCTTGTTTTAAAAAGCAGCATGTCGCTCTTGAACACGACACTTTGTCGCACTCGTGTCTGGGTTGGGTAATCCTTTTGTCTTATAGTTAATCAAACCACATTGAAAGTCTTCAGCTGGTTTTGGGTATTATCTTTGAGTCAAATGCTGCCAAGCCATTTACAGTGTCGTTATGTGTTCAAGAAAAAGGTTCAATTTTAAATTCACCATTCATTGCAAACATTTGTCTCCATTCCCGTTGACCATCCCTGAGTTAATCCTTGCAAAACATTTCTTCAAAACTTGATCTAATGGTTTCGCGTCGTAGGCTTTCCTGCGATGGATCACTTTCTGTCGACATCAGCTCATTATCTAGAAAGTTGATTTAGAATCCTATCAATACCTTGGAATCTGCATGCCCTAATGGCAGGTTTCTTGCCTTCGACGACAGGTTCTCATCATTAACCTTCGATCGAATGATTCTATGAATGTTCGACTGCAAATCATTCATTCACACTTCATAGATTGTGTTGAAGTACTTTGAGAGCCATTGTCATTATTGGTGGTTTCTCTCAAACTTGTTAACGGTTCTCATCATTGACCGATAATCAAGTGGTTTCTACCATGTTCGACTTCGACACAACCAATCGCATAGATAGATTCGTACTAGTTCGACAAGCGGAAATCAAAACCCATGATCTAGTTTCCACCATCCAGGCTGCGAGGAGTTATGTATTCATGATACAGTAGACTTATTTATGACAGATGGTTGCACCCATACTGTGTCTACTTTTGATGTAATACTATAGTCATATCTGTACCAGAACAATTAGTTAGTTTTGCTCTCAGTGTTGGAATGCCTACCTCAGTGATGATATATATTTGCATTCAATGTTTCTTACAGGTTTTCGACCGGTGTCTCCAATCCAATCCTTGGAATGATAAAGCGCTTCACTCTCTCGAAAAACTTTCACAGACTTCGCACTTTAGAGGGCAACCTGTTACATGTCATTTTGTCACCATGACATTTGATTGTCATTATGGGTCTATCACCATCCATATTATGCTCCCTTAGAGGTAAAAAATACTCATGTTCCAGAACCAAGTCTTGGAAACTGGAGAAAAGATCTTTAAAACCTTTAAAATATTACCTGCGCGCTTTTCGTGACCATTACCTGCGCATGCGCTGATACTTCTTCTATTACCCACGGCGATCGCCGCTCTGTTCGCCACTAAAACCTGCGCACCCCCGTAAAAAGGAAGTAAACACAAAAAGATAACTTCTAGAAGCCTAGTTGGTCCAATATTCTCCCAACTGGAAGCCTCTAGAGTCGCGTCAGTTCGAGCTATATCCCTCTACTCATGGAGCTTATCCCTTGGCTAAAGGAACCCTCATCCCTTCATTGGGGATCTCATCCCTTTCTTCATGGATCTGAAACTTCCTCAATCACTTTATAAATTGAGTTGAAGTTTGAGGTTCAAGGGTAGTTACTAATATGAATAGATTTTAAGCTGGAGATAGTTCTTAAGAGTTCATAGATTCTGAACTAGCAAGTTGTTGGTTGTACATTGAAGATCACACCTTTGTGCACAAGACTTCATGTTGGTCATTCTAGAAAGGAAGGCTTGTCAAACCGAGGAAAACGATTGTGCAGACACACGGGAGAAATCTGTACAACATCAAGGCTCAGGTTGTGAGATTGCTCTTTTTGATTTCTAATAATACATATGGATCTCTTTTTCTCACTGTCTTGTTTCTGAATTCATTGAAATGATGTCAATACTTAGACTCCTTGATCATTAAGTTGAACTAGTATTTATGATTATTATATATTGCAGGTGCTTTGATCCTTTGCATTGTTTGTGATTGCAGGTTCTTCTCAGCATTGAAGGATTTTTTGGAGCGAAAGGCAAAAGGCTACATCAAATATCTCGATTGAAAGGTAGGAGCATAACCTCCTTATTTCTGAGATATAATAATCTAAAATGCAAATAGTTAAGAGAAAGAGGCATTCAAATGTTTGTTTGTTTCTAGTTACCTGTTGGGCTACTAGGGAGATCGCTCTTGTCCGCAAGACGGATTAATCCACAAAACACCAACCTATTCTGATCACGTAGTCTGTGTGGCGCCATCTTCTCAGAAATTTGTCGAAATAGATCCTTCTCTCTCTATTAGAGACTCAGATCTACGGTCCTTGGCGAGAAAGGCACCCTCTCCTCCCTCTGACAATTGATTTCCTCCTAGGAAATCTGCCAAACACAACGAATCATCTCTCTTCGATCACCCTACGATCGATCTTCAAATTTCTTTGGAAATGAAATCTACTGAGAAGTTGTTCTCCTTCCGCTCTTTGTCAACTTAGCTTAGGCTTAATTCTGCACTGGTAGAATCTTCACCCCACCAGCAACTACTGAAGATCTGCAGCTCACCTCCTGGTTCATGGCACTTAGCACAACAATCAAATTCTGGACTGCGTCACTTGGGTTGGCCTCTACGTGAGTAGACTGGCTCAGCGCAGCCTTTGCGCAACACAGGCTGCTCTTGCGTCCCTCTGGAAGGCACTGCATTGTGTTTGCGTCATTTAGTTGGGACTGCGTAAGCCCCTGCGTGGCTCTTGTTGCATCTGCGTCCTTTTGTTGCTACGCTGCCCTCTCTAGTTTATCTGTTGCTGCTACTGCTTTCTGCAACATAGATTTCTTCAGTCGTCTTGCTGGAGATCTAGCTTGATCTGCAATCCCTCTGATACCATGTGAAAAATTCTGAATTTACTAAACAAAAACCCTACTGTTAATTCTTGATTTACTTCTCCTACTTACATAAGTTATTAATTTGAAAAATTCAGCATTAACATCAAAGTAAATACAGTTAGCAGCCTACACATACAGATAAATTCTGAATAACATGCTGAAAGACAAAGTGACACAAGGATTTTCCGAACAAATGTCCCCGGAAAAACCCAATGCAGGAAAACCGGTGTTGCTAGCTTCTGGAGGGTTTTTATTATTATGCATATTCCAAGTACAACAAATCTGGGCACCAAACTGGTTAACCCGACAGAGAAATATAAATGGCAGCAATACCTCTATCCCGGAGACAGAAAACTGTGACTGATTCACACCCTCAAATGGGATTTACAGAACTCAGCCCTTTTCTAGCCTCTGGAAACCCCAGCGCTGCTTTGAAGCCCTCTGCATCAGCCTCTGCGCTGCTCAGGAAGGGCTTGCATCACCCTAGAAGCGGTAATGTTGCCCCTGCGTCAACCCTCCTGGCCTCCTGTTGCCCCTGCTAGGCTCTTGGCTGCTCTGCGTAGCTGTTGCCTTTGTGCTGCCCTGGTATTCTCCTTCTCTACCCTCGTTGTACTCTTGGCCTGGGACTAGACCATCCCGCTCACCAATACTGCCCCTCGCTGTAGCTGAAACACTTCTGATATTCTTAGCAAACCACGCCTTAGAATCTCAGCTTAGCTTCAGTGCTATGCCAGTGTGTGTTTTTTCCAACTGACCCCAAGCCTTCTTCTTATACTTTTCTCGTTGGAAAACCAACGACCATGATCTAATCTCTAATCAACGGCTAAGATTGGAAGTTTGCTTTATCCCCGTCACTTAAGTCATTCTCATCACGTGATTAATTTAATTAACTTTAATCTTTTAATTTTCCTAAGTTAAACTTAGGGTCCTTAATTAAAAAGATTAATTAATTAAATATCTCTTAAACCTAATGGAATTTCTTCAAACACTTTATGGGTCTTGGAGATCTTATGTACTCTAGTTCCTCTACAAAGTTTGGGAGCTAGAGCACATCCGATGCTACCCCAACACCCCAAAATCTCAACAACAGGTGCATTTACAAAGAGGCAGGAGCCACAGAAAACCTGACACAGGGACTGCGCAATAGCTTCTAGAGGCAGTTCGATTTGCAGATTCGAGAAGTAGTTTCAGTGTGCCGGTGGTAGAAGAATTTTGCAGACGCCGGGAGAAGCGTTTCCAGAGTCAGAGGCAAGCAAAAGAGGAAGATCGATTTGAGATCCAGGTCATACGAATTAGTGTCTTTGCAGTGCCCATGCAGAAGGTGATGCAAGGAAATTCATAAAGGGTTTCAGAGCTAGTCTTTAGAGTCGGATTTGTCTTTGGGTGAGGAAATTCCCACTAGATTTTTTGCCAATATTTTTTTCTGTAGGATTGCCATATTTCGGCATCCAGTTGTACTCAGAATTTCTCACTGCTGCATAATAATAAAAACTTTCATCTGTTGCACTAGTTTTCCTAAGTTGGGTTTTTCCGGGGACTTTTGTCCAAAAATATTTGTGTTCATTTTATGTGTGTGTGCTAGCATTTATTCCAGCATTTATTCTTCCACAGTTTTATTTGTGTAGATTGAAGTGTGATTTATTCAATATTTTCCGTAGCAAACAACAAATAAATTTTTAAATTAAATTAACAATTAGGAGAATAATTTCTCGTTGCCGAAATCGTATTTTGGTTTACGAATTTTCACAGCCTTCCCCTCCCATTGTCCACATTTTGGGTCGGGCCTAGAATGATGCCTCGGAGGTTGATGCAACTAAAGGGAAAAGAAAAAGCATAATTTGGACACTCTCAACAGGAAATGTACCATAAAATGCAAAAGATGGCCCGGACATACAAATTGAGCACGTGGGCAAAAGCCAAACATGATCTCTACCTCTTATTTATGGTCATCACCCTGGTTCTTATGGGCCCTAAATGAGCCCCCTACACATTAAGGAATCCATGAATGTCCCAACCCCTGGTGGGCAAAGAAATGCCTCACCTTAAAAGGGGGTACTTACTCCTATATCCTACACACCATGCTCTCCTCCGCTCGAGCCCCGAGTATTTATGAAGAAAAAACAATCAAAGGCAAAAGGCATACGAAGAAGGGTGGAAAAACAAAGGCTGAGGTAACTCATGTACAACGATGTTCTCCCTCCTACACTCATATACCCAAGTGTGGGCTTCCCCTATTATAGCTACCCTTGTACCATGGCATGTGGCTTGGAGCCTTCTCCTGATCCCTACTCCATTCCATCACTATATCGCATGCCACCTACCACCTGATGGATGTACCATGGACATGTCCCAAGAGATTATTGGTGTTCTCATGACATCTCGTTCGAATAGCTTTGTGCACCTTTCTGAGAGCTCATGTCCAAGTTGGAGCCAAATGTTACACACTACTTGTGCATAGTATGCATAGGAGAAACATTTTTCTCCTAGATGGTCCTCAAATGACAACCAACAACCCCTTACAACCATCAGATAGCTCGATGTGATATTATCTTTGCCACTGGAACCAACCATGTGGTCCCTCGCCCAACTGTTATGATCGTATGTTTGAAGGTGGGCCTCCCTACCCCGAAGGTATGACTTTTCGTTGGTATAGTTGAGTAATTTTCCTTAATTCTCATGGACACTTTTGGGCATGGATTAGGGAGGGGAATTCAGCAAAAAGAGTGGGATGGGTTTGTACTATTGTATCCCTTGCCTAATTTGGTTGTTATCCTTGTCTCTTACTCCCATGGGATCTCCTTTTCTAGTTGTTGGCTTTAGGGATGGCACTACATGGGAAATCTCGATTTTGGTTGCGTGGTCCCGCTTCCCGACACCATCTACATCACTCCCCTCCGCTCATTCTATCCCCATTCATCTATTTTCCCATCCAGGTCCACATTTGTCCACTTGTTCCACAAAGGGTTAGCCTCTCCCTCCCCTTGTGCACGTTTTGGGTCGAGCCTGAAATGATGCCTCGAAGGTTGATGCAGCTAAAAAGAAAAGAAAATGCATAATTTGGCCACTCTCAACAGAAAATGAACCATAAAATGCAAAAGATGGTCGGGACATACAAATTTAGCACGTGGGCAAAAGCCAAACATGAGCTCTACCCCTTATTTATGGCCATCACCCTGGTTCTTATGGGCCCTAAATGAGCCCCCTCCACATTAAGGAACCTTGATTGTCCCAACCCCTGGTGGGCAATGAAATGCCCCACCTTAAGAGGGGGTACTTACAACTATATCCTACACACCATGCACTCATCCACTCGAGCCCCGAGCAGTTATGAAGAAAAATCAATAAAAAACAAAAGGCATCTGAAGAAGGGTGGAAAAACAAAGGTTGGGGTAACTCATGTACAACGATGTGCTCCCTCCTACACTCATATACCCAAGTGTGTGTTGAACTTCTAATTAAACTGAGAGGGGGGGGTGAATCAGTTTAATACATTCCTGATATCTTAAAACTTTTCATTAAACTTATTTACACCTTCATTTCAAACTCTATTTGATGTGAGAGTAATGTTAGAATGTAATCAGAAAGTATTAGTTTAATAGAGCAGTAGACTTAATATGAGAGCAGCAGGTATTAAGCAAATGATACATATCAAATAAATACATAGATATCATGCACAAAGACACCAGATATAAGTGGAAACCCATAAAGGGAGAAAACCACATCTTATTATTGTTGTGATGCAAAGGCAAGCTCCAACTCCCTCTCACCACTGTTTTTCTGTAGGCACCAACCTACAAGAGGCTCCAACCTCAATTCTGCAAGCTACAACTTGCAAGGAAGCACCAACTCCCTTCGATTTTCTGCAGGCACCAACCTACAGGAGGCTCCTACCTCAGTCAGCTACAACTGACATCTATCAAGCTACAACTTGATAGGGAAGCTCCAACTTCCTTACTCTTTAAAAAAAAAACTCTTGCTGATTTACCTTGGATATCAGCTCTGTTCTGTACCTTCTTCTCTGCTGTTCATCAACTCTTATATCAGACCTGCATCATCTCTGCTCAGCCCCTTCTTCTTCTTTGCTCGGCTCCTCCTTATTCACATTCTTCTTGCAGCTTGCTTATTCTCTTCAACTCTCTTTAATTCTGCTGCATACTCTCTTCTTCTCTCACTCCTTTTTCGTCAACACTCTCCCCTTGGATATTACCCTGTTTTATACAAAAATAGCTTCATGGCTGTTTGTATTCCACTGGGAATTCGAAATGGATAGCCATGTCTCTTTTCCTTCTGCCTTCTCATCTCTTTTTAGCTCACTCAGAAAAACGTAACTGTAGGTGCTTATTTTAATATTACAGTGGGATATTTGCTCTCTTCCGGAGACTTGCCAATGCATCACAACAATATAAATTTAAATAAAACATTTACATTCAAATTTAAATGAGAACTCCAGCTCAACTCATTTAGTCTTTTGAATTGGTATGCATTTGTCTTTTCTTTGGATGTCTTTGTCGTTTCTGTGACTGTGTTTTATCTTCTTTCGGATCTGTTTGCTCTTCTGTCCTCTGCTGTGGTGTAACTACTGCATATGTGTAAATGTGCCTTTTATATCTGCTGACTGTAAATCTAGAGGAATTCCAACCCTTTTCATGCCACGAGTGTCTTGTTGATGTGGCGAGTTCCGCAGGCTGGAACATACATATATCACAACTATATTAATTTAATAATCACCCTCCCGTTAAGCTGAGGCCCGTGGGTCTACAGACCACGGGCTTATCGCAACAGCGTTATATATATACAACAGCTTCTTTTAATACAATCTTAAATCGACTGTCGGCGTCCTTATATAAGGTTTTAACAAACAAACTGCCGCTTCTACTATAATCAATGAATAATCTTGTTAATACTTAACGAATGCCCTTTTGGGCCCACCTGACATGTTTTCCGATGCAGTATACTGATCCTCCAGCGATTTCTGATTCCGATTGATCGCTCCTGCTCCAATTGCGATTGATCGCAATCGCAACCTCAAATACTCTGATGCGATTGAGTCACTGTTCACTGTTCTTTGCCGATGCGATTGACTAATATCGATGTGATTGGGGCTCAAATTTTATTAATCAAAGTTTATAAGCCCATCGGGTCCGGGCTTCCAATCGCAATCGCAACTCTCATATTCTCCAATGCGATTGACCAGTGCTGATGCGATTAGACCTGGAACTAAAATATATATTAACCATGATTTATAGACCCATCGGGTCCGAACTTTAAACAAATGCAATCGGGGCGCATAATAGAAAATTTCTGATTGCGATCAGAACACGGATGTGATTTGCATATATTAACTCCCGCATATAACAGGATTGGGTCCACCACTTCAATCGCAGTGTTTTACAAAAGACTTGCGATCAATCGGAAAGTTCCGATTGCGATTAAGATCCCGGACATGATTTGAACCGATTAACTCCATTGTATAACTCCATCGGGTCTGCCACTTGATCGGAGCATATTAAAAAATACTTGCGATTGAACCTTTTCTCCGATTGCGATTGGGTGAGAGGTCCCACCTTATAAGTCATTTCATTTTGATAGAACCTTTGGTTATATAGATATAAAGCGCTCCTCTTGTATATAGCTGATATATATGTTTATATATATATTTTGTCACTGGAGTGAAGCAATTCCCGGAATAATGTTTGTATATGTTATATGTGCTCCACCGGTTGGAGAGTGCGATTCCCGGAATTTTATAACTGCTCTCTGCCTCTGTCTCTGCCTCTGCTGCGCCGGTTGGAGAGTGCGATTCCCAGAATTTTATAACTACTCTCTTCCTCTGTCTCTGCCTCTGTCTCTACTTCTGTCGCTCTGCCTCTGTCTCTATCTTCCGATAACGGTTCTTCACTATGCTTCTATGAGTGTTACATTTTGACATTCTTCTTGCTGCCTCTATTGCTTTCACTGTGCTTCTTTTTCCTTCCTCTGCTTCAGCGCTGCCTCCTTTGCCTGAGTGCTACCTCCTTTGCCATCAATGACAATATTTCCAACAGTCTCCCCCTTTGGCATTGATGGCAATCCACTTTCTCTATTTGCCTTCTCTTTCTCTTGTTGCTTGCTCTTCCTCCCCCTTTGACATCAATGGCAAAGGACGACGTCTCATCTCTCCGTATGAGCTGTGTCATTGCATTTCCTTTCTCTGAGTTACGTTTAGGTCCTCTTCTGGTGAAATTGTACTATGCTGCTCCAGAGTGATGTATGAAACTTGTTGAGAGAACACTTTGGTATAGTGAGTCGATATGTGTTTTATAGCTGTGATTCATTTGTAGTGCCTGTAATATGTGCTAGATTGTAGACAGAGATGATGCATTTTACGATTGAAAGGTTCTTGTTGCTTTTGAATGTTGATAATATTGATAATGCTGATAATACTGATAATGCTGATCCTGTGGACTTGTTTTATGCTTATCTTGCTAGCTGTTCTCCCCCTGGAATGATATCTTCATTTTGTTCTCCCCCTGAGACTGTACTTTCTCTTCATATTAGAGAATAGTATCTATAGATACTACCCCTAGTTTGTCTCTCAAGTATTCGAATGGTTCTCTGGCAAGTGGTTTGGTAAATATATCTGTTATCTGTTCTTTCGTTGATACATAGTCCAGTTTAACTATCTTCTGAGCCACTTGTTCTCGGAGAAAATGATGCTTGATTGGTATATGTTTAGTTTTTGAATGAAGCACAGGATTTTTAGATATACTTATAGCACTTGTATTATCACATTTGATTGAGATAGGTTCATTAATGCTTACCTTCATGTCTTGAAGAGTTTGCTTCATCCACATGACTTGTGTACAACATGCTGCTGCTGCTATATATTCTGCCTCAGCTGTAGAAAAAGATATGGATGTTTATTTCTTGCTTAGCCATGCCACCAGACTTTCTCCTAGATAGAATGCACCTCCACTTGTACTCTTCCTGTCATCCACACAGCTGGCCCAATCTGCATCTGTGTATGCTGTTAAGGTGAAGTTTTTGCCTTTAGGATACCAAAGCCCATATTGTGCGGTTCCTTGTAGATATCTGAGTATTCTTTTTACTGCCAGAAGATGGTTTTGTTTAGGTGCTGCTTAATATCTTGCCACTAGTCCTACTGCTAGCATGATGTCTGGTCTTGAAGCTGTCAAGTATAGTAGGCTTCCTATCATGGATCTGTAGAGTTTTTGATCTACATCTGTAGACCTATCATCAGCACACAGCTTGCATCCCGTGATCATGGGGGTTGTCACTGGTTTGCAGTCCTCCATTTTGAATTTTTTCAGCATTTCTTTTAAGTATTTTTCTTGAGAAATGAATGTACCTATGCTCCTTTGCTGAATTTGAAGTCCTAAATAGAAACTGAGCTCTCCAATCATGGACATTTCAAACTCTGATTTCATCTCTTCTGCAAATCTTTTTGCTAGCTCATCTCTGTTGCTTCCAAACATAATGTCATCAACATATACAACAACAATCAAAAGTTCATTTTCATGGGCTTTTATATATAGATTGTTGTCTACTCCACCTCTCTTAAAACCCTGTTTTTGCAAATATTTATCCAGTCTTGAGTACCAAGCACGAGGAGCCTGTTTCAGTCCATATAGGGCCTTCTTCAGTCTGCATACATAGTCTTCTTTGTCTATCAATGAGAAGCCTTCTGGTTGTTCCATGTACACTTCTTCTTCTAGATCTCCATTAAGAAAAGCAGAATTTACATCCATTTGATATACCTTGAAGTCTTGGTAGCATGCAAATGCCAGGAACATTCTGATAGCTTCCATTCTGGCTACAGGGGCAAATGTTTCTTCATAATCAAGTCCTTCAATTTGTGAGTATCCTTTGCAGACCAGCCTGGCTTTATTCCTTATTACTTGTCCTTGCTCATTCATTTTGTTTTTGAATACCCATTTTGAACCAATGATATTCTTCTCAATGGGTCTAGGAACTAGTTCCCAGGTATTGTTCTTCTCAATTTGGTCGAATTCTTCATTCATTGCTTTTACCCAATACTTGTCCTTGCTGGCTTCTTCAAACTTCTTTGGCTCTATTTGTGATAACATGGCTATGTATACTTCTTCTGTTTGTTATGTTAGCTGCCTTCTTGTCTGGACTCCTGCTTTCTTGTCACCTATGATCTGATCTTCAGGATGATTCTTCTGAGTGTATCTTGAGGGAGTTTTTGAGCTCAGCTCTTCTGTTGTCTTGTTGGTTTCATCATCACTCTGGTCTAATTCTTCATGATTAACTGATGGACTGCAACAGTCTGTATTTCTTGTATTGTTTGGAAATTCTTCATCAAATCTCACATCAATACTCTCAACTATTTTCTGAAGAGTCTTGTTGTAGCACCTGTACCCTTTACTTTTGGAAGCATATCCTAGAAAAATCCCTTCATCTGCTCTTGCATCAAATTTCCCAAGGTTTTCATCATTATTCTTTATGTAACACTTGCTACCGAAGACTCTGAAATGTTTTATTGAAGCTGGCTTTCCATGCCATAGTTCATATGGAGTCTTGTCACTGCTTGGCCTTAAGTGAGCTTTATTAAGGATATGTACTGCTGTGTGTACTACTTCTGCCCAGAAGGTTCGAGCAATATTATTCTCTTGCATCATATCTCTGGCTATTTGTTGTACAGACCTGTTTTGTCTCTCTGCTACTCCATTTTGCTGAGGTGTCCCTGCAATAGTAAATACTTGCTTTATTCCATGTTCATTACATAGGTCTAGAAAGTCATAATCTGTGAATTCTCCTCCTCTGTCTGATCTGATACATTTCAGCTTGCATCTAGTTTGATTTTCTGCTAATGCTTTGAATATCTTAAATTTTTCCAGTGCTTCTGATTTATTCTTGAGAAACGCAACCCATGTCATTCTGGAGAAGTCATCTATTATCAGCATGAAATAGGATTCTCCACTTGGTGTCCTAGTTCTAGCAGGTCCACACAGATCCATGTGCACAAGCTGGAGTGGTCTTCTTGTTGACAACTCCTCTTTAGATTTAAAGGATGTGCGAGTCTGTTTCCCCAATTGACAAGCTTTGCATATAGTACTTGAAGGCATTTTTATTTCTGGCATATCTCTGACAGCTTTCTTTTTGCTCAGTCTGATGATATGGTCAAAGCTGAGATGTCCCAATCTCCTATGCCACAACCATGACTCCTCAAGTTTGCAAAGATGGCAGTCTTCATCTTCCTCTTTCACTATGTATACATTGTTCTTTGTTCTAACACCTTTAAGCAGAGTCTTTCTTGTTGTGCTTGACCTGACTACACAGTATTGTGCTCTAAAAAGAACTTCACAGCCTTTGTCACACCTATGACTGACACTCAGTAGATTTGCTTTCAGTCCATCCACAAATAGTACCTCTTAGGCTTTTCCTCTGCCATTGTCTATGCTGACTGAGCCTTTTCTTTTGATCTTTCCTGATTTATCATTACCAAAAATAACATTGCCAGATTTCTTTTCATCAAGAGTTATAAACTTGCTTCTGTCTCCAGTCATGTGTTTGGAGCAGCCACTATCTAGATACCACTGGCTTTTCAGATCGTGAGCAGTTAGAGCCAGGTCACACTTATTCACCTTCTTTTTCCACTGGAGGCATCCTTCGGTTTGATATCTTTTGTGAGGTGATGAATTGCATCCTTTCAGAGGAAATTTGGAAGGCATATGTCCAGCTTGATTGCATATAAAGCATTTGATCATAATTTTTGCAGGATTTTGAGTATGACCAAAATTTCTTTGATTCATGAACCTCCTTGGGGTGTTGAACATCATTCTTTTTCCATACTTTCTACATTCAATAAATCTATGGCCAAAATCCTTACAATAAAAGCAATAACCATAGAAATTACTTGCATACCTGAAGTAAGGTTGTCTCTTCCATGCTTGCATCTTTTGTTGTTTTGAATCATTCCTCCTTGCATGACAATATGCAGTAATGTGTCCTGGCTTGTGGCAGACATAACAGGTGGCATTCTTCATAGGAGGCAAGAATCTCCTCTGATGACTTCCAAATTTGATATACTCAGGGGCAAATGATTCTTTTTCTGCCATCTTAGTATTCATTATATTCCTTGTTACTAGAGATTTCTTCTGATCTCTGTCATCCTTATTACATGTTTCTTCTTTTGTAGGAATTGTCTGGGCTTCTTTATCAGTCTTCTTTGCTTTTACAAAAATTATATTCTTGTTTTCCTTTTCTTTGCCTTTACTCGATTCTCCTTCATAGCCTATTCCTGTTTTTATCATTGGGGATCTTTGAGCAACCAGGATATCATTCAACTTGCTAGAGCTTGTTATTAGAGAAGAGTTTATAACCACTGTCCTTTGAGCATTTTCTAGTTTCTTCCTGAGACATACCACTTCTTCCTCCAACTTCTCTTGTTCTTGGGTTTTATCCTTGATTTGCTGAAGTAACATATCTTCTATCTTCTTGGCTTCTTCAAGCCTTACCTTCAGCAGCATGAGGACTTCTGAATTTTTTTCTTCTTTAACACATTTGAGGAGAATATCTTTTTGTTTTCTACATTTTAGTTTGAGTCTCTCAATCTCCTCCAGAGCACTTCTTAGCTCCCCCTCAAGGTCGACTTCCCCTTCTTCTTCTTCATCTTCTAGTAGGAGTCCCTCAAGATCTTCTATGGCCATCAATAAAAAATCTGAGGTTCCTTCTTCACTTGAGGGTTCATTTGAATCTTCAGATGTACTGCTGTCTTGTTTAGCATAGAAAGATTTTCTGTTGAACTTCTTTCCCTTCTGTCAGTTCTTTGATTTATTCTTTTCTGACTCTTGAGCCTGATTCCTTGCTTTCTTGTGAGGACACTTAGCAGCATAGTGTCCAACTCTTCCACAGTTAAAGCACTTGAAAGGAATTTTACCTTTGTATTTACCTGAACCTCTATCCATTTTCTTAACAAATTTTGCTTCTTCTTCATCTGAGCAAGAGCATATTTCTTCCTCTTCTTCTTTCTTCTTTTCTATTTTAAAAGCTGCTTCCCTCGAACTTGGTTTCTTCTGTGGGAGCCTCATTTCATAGGCTATTAGATTTCCAAGTATCATGTTCATGGTCAAAGTCTCCCAATCCACTGTCTCTTCTATTGCAGATACCTTGGGATTAAATCTGGATGGGAGTGATCTTAGAATCTTTTGCACAACTATACTTTCTGGTATGGTTTCTCCAAGAGCTTTCATATTGTTAACAATTTCTGCAACTTTTAAGAAGAAGCTGCCAACATCTTCATCATCATTCATTTTTAAGTTTTCAAAATGGGCTCTATATACTTGAAGTTTGGCAGTTTTTACTTTCTGGTCTCCCTCATGTATGTCTTCAAGAGTATCCCATATTTTCTTGGCAGTGTCTTTGTGCATTACTTTAATAAACTCTGCTTCACATAATCCATTCAAGATGGCATTCATGGCTTTTGCATTAGCCACAAAATCTTGTTTTGAGTCCTTTTCTGAGTCAGTTGCCTTCGGGGCATATCCTAATTGCACAGCAGCCCAAAATTCTATTCCTAGAGACATTATGTATGTCTTCATTCTGATTTTCCATAAAGCATAATTTTCACCGGTGAAGAAAGGGGCTTTATTGGTTGAGCATCCTTCTTTACTAGCCATCTTGGGAACCTAGGATCTCCTTTCAGTTGTTAGACTTGTACAAAGGAACCCGCTCTGATACCAATTTTTGAACCTCTAATTAAACTGAGAGGGGGGGTGAATCGGTTTAATACATTCCTGATCTTTTAAAACTTTTCATTAAACTTATTTACACCTTCATTTCAAACTCAATTTGATGTGAGAGTAATTTTAGAATGTAATCAGAAATTATTAGTTTAATAGAGCAGTAGACTTAATATGAGAGCACCAGGTATTAAGAAAATGATACATATCAGATAAATACATAAATATCATGCACAGAGACACCAGATATAAGTGGAAACCCATAAAGGGAGAAAACCACATCTTATTATTGTTGTGATGAAAAGGCAAGCTCCAACTCCCTCTCACCACTGTTTTTCTGCAGGCACCAACCTATAGGAGGCTCCTACCTCAATTCTGCAAGCTACAACTTGCAAGGAAGCACCAACTCCCTTCAGTTTTCTGCAGGCACCAACCTACAGGAGGCTCCAACCTCAGTCAGCTACAACTGACAGCTATCAAGCTACAACTTGATAGGGAAGCGGGAAGCTCCAACTTCCTTACTCTTCCAAAAGAAAAACACTTGTTGATTTACCTTGGATATCAGCTCTGTTCTGTACCTTCTTCTCTGTTGTTCATCAACTCTTATATCAGACCTGCATCATCTCTGCTCAGCCCCTTCTTCTTCTTTGCTCAGCTCCTCCTTATTCACATTCTTCTTGCAGCTTGCTTATTCTCTTCAACTCTCTTTAATTCTACTGCATACTCTCTTCTTCTCTCACTCATTTTTCGTCAACCTTCTCCCCTTGGATATTACCCTGTTTTATACAAAAATAGCTTCATGGCTGTTTGTATTCCACTAGGAATTTGAAATGGACAGCCATGTCTCTTTGCCTTCTGCCTTCTCATCTCTTTTCAGCTCACTCAGAAAAATGTAACTGTAGGTGCTTATTTTAATATTACAGTGGGATATTTTCTCTCTTCCGGAGACTTGCCAATGCATCACAAAAATATAAATTTAAATAAAACATTTACATTCAAATTTAAATGAGAACTCCAGCTCAACTCATTTAGACTTTTGAATTGGTACGCATTTGTCTTTTCTTTGGCTGTCTTTGTCTTTTCTATGACTGTGTTTTATCTTCTTTCGGATCTGTTTGCTCTTTTGTCCTCTGCTATGGTGTAACTGCTGCATATGTGTAAATGTGCCTTTTATATCCACTGACTGTAAATCTGGAGGAATTCCAACCCTTTTCATACTACGAGTGTCTTTTTGATGTGGTGAGTTCCGCAAGTTGGAACATACATATATCACAACTATATTAATTTAATAATCACCCTCCCGTTAACCTGAGGCCCGTGGGTCTACAGACCACGCAGCTTATCGCAACAGCATTATATATATACAACAGCTTCTTTTAATACAATCTTAAATCGACTCCCGGCGTCCTTATATAAGGTTTTAACAAACAAACTGCTGCTTCTACTATAATCAATGAATAATCTTGTTAATACTTAACGAATGCCCTTTTTGGCCCACCTGACACGTTTTCCAATGCAGTATACTGATCCTCCAGCGATTTCCGATTCCGATTGATCGCTCCTGCTCCGATTGCGATTGATCGCAATCGCAACTTCAAATAATCCGATGCGATTGAGTCACTGTTCACTGTTCTTTGCTGATGCGATTGACTAATATCGATGCGATTGGGGCTCAAATTTTATTAATCAAAGTTTATAAGCCCATCGGGTTCAGGCTTCCAATCACAGTCGCAACTCTCATATTCTCCGATGCGATTAGACCTGGAACTCAAATATATATTAACCATGATTTATAGACCCATCGGGTCCGAACTTTAAACAAATGCAATCGGGGCGCATAATAGAAAAGTTCTGATTGCGATCAGAACACGGATGCGATTTGCATATATTAACTCCCGCATATAACAGGATCGGGTCCGCCACTTCAAGCGCAGTGTTTTACAAAAGACTTGCGATCAATCGGAAAGTTCCGATTGCGATTAAGATCTCAGACGCGATTTGAATCGATTAACTCCATTGTATAACTCCATCGGGTCTGCCACTTGATCAGAGCATATTACAAAATACTTGCGATTGAACCTTTTCTCCGATTGCGATTGGGTGAGAGGTCCCACCTTATAAGTCATTTCATTTTGATAGAACCTTTGGTTATATAGATATAAAGCGCTCCGCTTGTATATAGCTGATATATATGTTTATATATTTATTTTGCCGCTGGAGTGAAGCGATTCCCGGAAAAATGTTTGTATATGTTATATGTGCTCCACCGGTTGGAGAGTGCGATTCCCAGAATTTTATAACTGCTCTCTGCCTCTGTCTCTGCCTCTGCTGCACCGGTTGGAGAGTGCGATTCCCAGAATTTTATAACTGCTCTCTGCCTCTGTCTCTGCCTCTGTCTCTGCTTCTGTCGCTCTGCCTTTGTCTCTATCTTCCGATAACTGTTCTTCATTGTGCTTCTATGACTGTTACATTTTGACATTCTTCTTGCTGCCTCTATTGCTTTCACTGTGTTTCTTTTTCCTTCCTCTGCTTCAGCGCTGCCTCCTTTGTCTGAGTGCTGCCTCCTTTGCCATCAATGACAATATTTCCAACAGTCTCCCCCTTTGGCATTGATGGCAATCCACTTTCTCTATTTTCCTTCTCTTTCTCTTGTTGCTTGCTCTTCCTCCCCCTTTGACATCAATGGCAAAGGACGACGTCTCATCTCTCCGTATGAGCTATGTCATTGCATTTCCTTTCGCTGAGTTACGTTTAGGTCCTCTTCTGGTGAAATTGTACTATGCTGCTCCAGAGTGATGTATGAAACTTGTTGAGAGAACACTTTGGTATAGTGAGTCGATATGTGTTTTATAGCTGTGATTCATTTGTAGTGCCTGTAATATGTGCTAGATTGCAGACAGAGATGATGCATTTTACGATTGAAAGGTTCTTGTTGCTTTTGAATGCTGATAATATTGATAATGCTGATAATATTGATAATGTTGATCCTGTGGACTTGTTTTATGCTTATCTTGCTGGCTGTTATCCCCCTGGAATGATATCTTCATTTTGTTCTACCCCTGAGACTGTACTTTCTCTTCATATTAGAGAATAGTATCTACAAATACTACCCCTAGTTTGTCTCTCAAGTATTCGAATGGTTCTCTAGAAATTGGTTTGGTAAATATATCTATTATCTGTTCTTTCGTTGATACATAGTCCAGTTTAACTATCTTTTGAGCCACTTGTTCTCGGAGAAAATGATACTTGATTGGTATATGTTTAGTTTTTGAATGAAGCATAGGATTTTTAGATATACTTATAGCACTTGTATTATCACATTTGATTGAGATAGGTTCATTAATGCTTACCTTCATGTCTTGAAGAGTTTGTTTCATCCACATGACTTGTGTACAACATGCTGCTGCTGCTATATATTCTGCTTCAGCTGTACACAAAGATATGGATGTTTGTTTCTTGCATAGCCATGCCACCAGACTTTCTCCTAGATAGAATGCACCTCCACTTGTACTCTTCCTGTCATCCACACAGCTAGCCCAATCTACATCTGTGTATGCTGTTAAGGTGAAGCTTCTGCCTTTAGGATACCAAAGCCCATATTGTGCGGTTCCTTGTAGATTTCTGAGTATTCTTTTTACTGCCAGAAGATGGTTTTGTTTAGGTGCTGCTTGATATCTTGCCACTAGTCCTACTGCTAGCATGATGTCTGGTCCTGAAGCTGTCAAGTACAGCAGGCTTCCTATCATGGATCTGTAGAGTTTTTGATCTACATCTGTAGACCTATCATCAGCACACAGCTTGCATCCCGTGATCATGGGGGTTGTCATTGGTTTGCAGTCCTCCATTTTGAATTTTTTCAGCATTTCTTTTAAGTATTTTTCTTGAGAAATGAATGTGCCTGTGTTCTTTTGCTGAATTTGCAGTCCTAAGTAGAAACTGAGCTCTCCAATCATAGACATTTCAAACTCTGTTTTCATCTCATCAGCAAACCCTTTTGCTATTTCATCTTTGTTGCTTCCAAACATAATATCATCAACATACACTACAACAATCAGGAGTTCATTTTCATGGGCTTTTATATATAGATTGTTGTCTACTCCTCCTCTCTTAAAACCCTGTTTTTGCAAATATTTATCCATTCTTGAGTACCAAGCACGAGGAGCCTGTTTCAGTCCATATAGGGCCTTCTTTAGTCTACACACATAGTCTTCTTTGTCTATAAATGAGAAGCCTTCTGGTTGTTCCATGTACACTTCTTCTTCTAGATCTCCATTAAGAAAAGCAGACTTTACATCCATTTGATATACTTTGAAGTCTTGGTAGCATGCAAATGCCAGGAACATTCTGATAGCTTCCATTCTGGCTATAGGGGCAAATGTTTCTTCATAATCAAGTCCTTCAATTTGTGAGTATCCTTTGCAGACCAGCCTGGCTTTATTCCTTATTACTTGTCCTTTCTCATTCATTTTGTTTTTGAATACCCATTTTGAACCAATGATATTCTTCTCAATGGGTCTAGGAACTAGTTCCCAGGTATTGTTCTTCTCAATTTGGTCGAATTCTTCATTCATTGCTTTTACCCAATACTTGTCCTTGCTGGCTTCTTCAAACTTCTTTGTCTCTATTTGTGATAACATGGCTATGTATACTTCTTCTGTTTGTTATGTTAGCTACCTTCTTGTCTGGACTCCTGCTTTCTTGTCACCTATGATCTGATCTTCAGGATGATTCTTCTGAGTGTATCTTGAGGGAGTTTTTGAGCTCAGCTCTTCTGTTGTCTTGCTGGTTTCATCATCACTCTGGTCTTCTTCTTCATGATTAACTGATGGACTGCAACAGTCTGTATTTCTTGTATTGTTTGGAAATTCTTCATCAAATCTCACATCAATACTTTCAACTATTTTCCGAAGAGTCTTGTTGTAGCACCTGTACCCTTTACTTTTGGAAGTATATCCTAGAAAAATCCCTTCATCTGCTCTTGCATCAAATTTCCCAAGGTTTTCATCATTATTCTTTATGTAACACTTGCTACCAAAGACTCTGAAATGTTTTATTGAAGCTGGCTTTCCATGCCATAGTTCATATGGAGTCTTGTCACCGCTTGGCCTTAAGTGAGCTTTATTAAGGATATGTACTGCTGTGTGTACTGCTTCTACCCAGAAGGTTTGAGCAATATTCTTCTCTTGCATCATAGCTCTGGCTATTTGTTGTACAGACCTGTTTTGTCTCTCTGCTACTCCATTCTGCTGAGGTGTCCCTGCAATAGTAAATTGTTGCTTTATTCCATGTTCATTACATAGGTCTACAAAGTCATAATCTGTGAATTCTCCTCCTCTGTCTGATCTGATACATTTCAGCTTGCATCTAGTTTGATTTTCTGCTTGTGCTTTGAATATATTAAATTTGTCCAGTGCTTCTGATTTATTCTTGAGAAACGCAACCCATGTCATTCTGGAGAAGTCATCTATTATCAGCATGAAATAGGATTCTCCACTTGGTGTTCTAGTTCTAGCAGGTCCACACAGGTCCATGTGCACAAGCTGGAGTGGTCTTCTTGTTGACAAATCCTCTTTAGATTTAAAGGATTTGCGAGTCTCTTTCCCCAATTGACAAGATTTGCATATAGTACTTGAAGGCCTTTTTATTTCTGGCATGTCTTTGACAGCTTTCTTCTTGCTCAATTTGATGATATGGTCAAAGCTGAGATGTCCCAATCTCCTATGCCACAACCATGACTCCTCAAGTTTGCTAAGATGGCAAGCTTCATCTTCCTCTTTCACTATGTATACATTGTTCTCTGTTCGAACACCTTTGAGCAGAGTCTTTCCTGTTGTGCTTGACCTGACTACACAATCTTGTGCTCTAAAAATAACTTCACAGCCTTTGTCACACATCTGACTGACACTCAGTAGATTTTCTTTCAGTCCATCCACAAATAGTACCTCTTGGGCTTTTCCTCTGCCATTGTCTATGCTGACTGAGCCTTTTCCTTTGATCTTTCCTGATTTATCATTACCAAAAGTAACATTGCCAGATTTCTTTTCATCAAGAGTTATAAACTTGCTTCTGTCTCCAGTCATGTGTTTGGAGCAGCCACTGTCTAGATACCACTGGCTTTTCAAATCTTGAGCAGTTAGAGCCAGGTCACACTTATTCACCTTCTTTTTCCACTGGAGGCATCCTTCGGTTTGATATCTTTTGTGAGGTGATGAATTGCATCCTTTCAGAGGACATTTGGAAGGCATATGTCTAGCTTGATTGCATATAAAGCATTTTATCATAATTTTTGCAGGATTTTGAGTATGACCAAAATTTCTTTGATTCATGAACCTCCTTGGGGTGTTGAACATCATTCTTTTTCCATACTTTCTACATTCAATAATTCTATGGCCAAAATCCTTACAATAAAAGCAATAACCATAAAAATTACTTGCATACCTAAAGTAAGGTTGTGTCTTCCATGCTTGCATCTTTTGTTGGTTTGAATCATTCCTCCTTGCATGACAATATGCAGCAATGTGTCCTGGCTTGTGGCAGACATAACAGGTGGCATTCTTCATAGGAGGCAAGAATCTCCTCTGATGAATTCCAAATTTGATATACTCAAGGGCAGATGATTCTTTTTCTGCCATCTTAGTATTCATTATATTCCTTGTTACTAGAGATTTCTTCTGATCTCTGTCATCCTTATTACATGTTTCTTCTTTTGTAGGAATTGTCTGGGCTTCTTTATCAGTCTTCTTTGCTTTTACAAAAAATATATTTTTGTTTTCCTTTTCTTTGCCTTTACTCGATTCTCCTTCATAGCCTATTCCTGTTTTTATCATTGGGGATCTTTGAGCAACCAGGATATCATTTAACTTGCTAGAGCTTGTTGTTAGAGAAGAGTTTATAACCACTCTCCTTTGAGCATTTTCTAGTTTCTTCCTGAGACATACCACTTCTTCCTCCAACTTCTCTTGTTCTTGGGTTTTATCCTTGATTTGTTGAAGTAACATATCTTCTATCTTCTTGGCTTCTTCAAGCCTTACCTTCAGTAGCATGAGGACTTCTGAATTTTGTTCTTCTTTCACACATTTGAGAAGAATCTCTTTTTTTTTCTGCATTTTAGTTTGAGTCTCTCAATCTCCTCCAGAGCACTTCTTAGCTCCCCCTCGAGGTCGACTTCCCCTTCTTCTTCTTCATCTTCTAGTAGGAGTCCCTCAAGATCTTCTATGGCCATCAATAAAAAATCTGAGGTTACTTCTTCACTTGAGGGTTCATCTGAATCTTCAGATGTACTGCTGTCTTGTTTAGCATAGAAAGATTTTCTGTTGAACTTCTTTCCCTTCTGCCAGTTCTTTGATTTATTCTTTTCTGACTCTTGAGCCTAATTCCTTGCTTTCTTGTGAGGACACTTAGCAGCATAGTGTCCAACTCTTCCACAGTTAAAGCACTTGAAAGGAACTTTACCTTTGTATTTACCTGAACCTCTATCCAGTTTCTTAACAAATTTTGCTTCTTCTTCATCTGAGCAAGAGCATATTTCTTCCTCTTCTTCTTTCTTCTTTTCTGTTTTAAAAGTTGCTTCCCTCGAACTTGGTTTCTTCTGTGGGAGCCTCATTTCATAGGCTGTTAGATTTCCAAGTATCCGGTTCATGGTCAAAGTCTCCCAATCCGCTGTCTCTTCTATTGCAGATACCTTGGGATTAAATCTGGGTGGGAGTGATCTTAGAATCTTTTGCACAACTATACTTTCCGGTATGGTTTCTCCAAGAGCTTTCATATTGTTAACAATTTCTGCAACTTTTAAGAAGAAGTTGCCAACATCTTCATCATCATTCATTTTTAAGTTTTCAAACTGGGCTCTATATACTTGAAGTTTGGCAATTTTTACTTTCTGGTCTCCCTCATGTATGCCTTCAAGAGTATCCCATATTTTCTTGGCAGTGTCTTTGTGCATTACTTTAATAAACTCTGCTTCACATAATCCATTCAGGATGGCATTCATGGCTTTTGCATTAGCCACAAAATCTTGTTTTGATTCCTTTTCTGAGTCAGTTTCCTTCGGGGCATATCCTAATTGCACAGCAGCCCAGACTTCTATTCCTAGAGACATTATGTGTGTCTTCATTCTGATTTTCCAGAAAGCATAATTTTCACCAGTGAAGAAAGGGGCTTTATCGGTTGAGCATCCTTCTTTACTAGCCATCTTGGGAACCTAGGATCTCCTTTCAGTTGTTAGACTTGTACAAAGGAACCTGCTCTGATACCAATTGTTGAACCCTTAGTTAAACTGAGAGGGGGGGGTGAATCAGTTTAACACATTCATGATATTTTAAACTTTCTATTAAACCTTATTTACACCTTCATTTCATATCCAACTTAATATGTGAGTAATCTTAGAATGTGAGCAGCAAGTATTAATATAATATAACAACAGACTTAATATGAGAGCAACAGGTATTAAGCAGATGATATAAATCAAATCAACACATAAACATCATGCACAGAGACACAAGTGGAGAATGATAAAGGGAGAAAACCACATCTTATTATTGTTGTGATGCAAAGGCAAGCTCCAACTCCCTCTCACCACTTGTTTTTAGAGGCACCAACCTACGGGGGCTCTCCCTCAGTGCGCAAGCTTCAACTTGCGAGGAAGCATAATCCCTTCGGTTGCAGGCACCAACCTACGGAGGCTCCAACCTCAATCGGCTATTCATGACTATCAAGCTACAACTTGATAGGGAAGCTCCAACTTCCTTACTCTTTCAAAAGAAAACACTTGCTGATTTACCTTGGATATCGGCTCTGTTCTGTACCTTCTTCTCTGCTGTTCATCAACTCTTATATCAGACCTGCATCATCTCTGCTCAGCCCCTTCTTCTTCTTTGCTCAGCTCCTCCTTATTCACATTCTTCTTGCAGCTTGCTTATTCTCTTCAACTCTCTTTAATTCTGTTGCATACTCTCTTCTTCTCTCACTCATTTTTCGTCAACTCTCTCCCCTTGGATATTACCCTGTTTTATACAAAAATAGCTTCATGGTTGTTTGTATTCCACTGGGAATTCGAAATGGACAGCCATGTCTCTTTGCCTTCTGCCTTCTCATCTCTTTTCAGCTCATTCAGAAAAATGTAACTGTAGGTGCTTATTTTAATATTACAGTGGGATATTTTCTCTCTTCCAGAGACTTGCCAATGCATCACAACAATATAAATTTAAATAAAACATTTACATTCAAATTTAAATGAGAACTCCAGCTCAACTCATTTAGTCTTTTGAATTGGTACGCATTTGTCTTTTCTTTGGTTGTCTTTGTCTTTTCTGTGACTGTGTTTTATCTTCTTTCAGATCTGTTTGCTCTTCTGTCCTCTGCTGTGGTGTAACTGCTGCATATGTGTAAATGTGCCTTTTATATCCGCTGACTATAAATCTGGAGGAATTCCAACCCTTTTCATGCCACGAGTGTCTTGTTGATGTGGCGAGTTCCTGTTGAGCCTCAAAATTGTGCTTTGTTTCATCTCATTTTACCTCATTTTCCCTTGTCCATTGCTATCCTAGACCCAATTGATCAATGAATATGGTTAAAATTACTTTTAGAATGATTTACATGACTGACTTGCTAAGTTTTGTGATTTTTGCCATTGTAAAGCATTTTGACCGGAACTAGCTGCAGAATGCAGACATTCCGTAGCTAACCGGCGATTCTGCAGCTGTCTTCATGTTTGGGTATGTTCCGGGTGGCCTCTTGAGAAAAACCGCATATGGGCATAATCCACGTCATGTCTACATGGTTCATTGCTCATTATGGAGGAAGAAACGAATTCTGGGTACGGTTTTGGAACGTGGGAACACATTTAGGAAAGCAGACTTCTATTAGGACTGTCTCAGTCCAGATGTTTTTTTCCTCTTCACGCAGCCACTTCAAGAGTCCTAATGTGATTCCGATAAGGAAAGACAGTGTTCCTGAATTGTTGCAAGTCTTGTTATGTGCATTTGCTATATAAACACTTGAGAAACCGAGATTTGATGTTAGATTTTATGCTAGATTTTATTTAGATTCTGTGCTACATTTCTGAAGACGCAGAGTGTTATGTTCAAGTTATTTCATCTTTAATGAAAAAGACAGAGTTGTTTTGAAGGCGTTGATTTAATTTGGAGTTGAATTCCGTCAGGTGGTAGAGGGCCCCTGCCTCTTGCACGGATTTTATTTGCGTAAATTAGATAAGTATTCTAGCTGCCTTTACGTTTTTAGAGTTGAATTCATAGTCGTTTTAATTAGCTACTGTAGTTATACTCATTCTAACTCTTCCACAAGAAGAAGCTTTTCCAAAAGATTATAATGATGAATGGGAAATGGCTATAGTACTGTAGGATTTAGTTGTAGTTTTTGTTGTTCATCATCACAGTTACACTTGTTCCAATCACTCTTCCACAAGAAGAAACTCTTCCAAGAAATTCTTAAGAGTCCAAGACATGACCGTGATAATGAATGATTTAGTTGTGTGTTTGTACTAAGTATCATCTATGTTCTTGCTCTTAAACGCTTTCCCAAAACATCATAATGACGAGTAGGATATGGATATGATATCTTAGTTTTTCATTGCTTTCAGTCCTTTATATTTGCATTTGCACTCAATTACACAGTCAGAATTGTTCTAGCTCTTCCAAAAGAAGGAATTCTTCCAAAATATCAATAATGATGGACAAATAGACTGTATAATTTCATAGAATAATGCATGGTAGCTTAGTTAGGATGCTTCGGAGTTTAATTGCACTTAACTCATGCTCAGTTACTTTGTTTTGAGTTTGATGATGACTTATAGTTCAGCATTGTTTTAGATTAGTGGCATCTTAAGTTCATTCTTAGATTAACTCATTGCACTTGCACCTAACATTCAGATTGTCATCCACTGCACATTAGATTAACTTCAGTTGTTAAGATTAATAAAACAGCCTTCATTATTTACAAACATCTTCTTGTTCTAAAATCTACAATTGATCCATAATCATAAGAACAGAAGACAACATCATTTTAAGGCCTGAAGTACCTCTGCAATTTCCTTATCATTTCATAAACAGAGCCCTCCCTCAAAATATTACCTTGAAAAGAAATCAATAACTCTTGAGTAAGGTCTTGTGACATTCAATTAAATTGCAAAATAGCGTTAGGAACTAATCCTAGAACAGAAGATCTTAGGATGGTATCAATGTTTTTCCTTCAAATCTGTTTCAAATCTCTAATTAAGGACAAAATGTTGCATCATTGTAAGATTAGTTGTTTAATTGTTTAGTTAGAGGAATTGCATACTTACTGATCATTTCTCAAGTTTAGTTTGTGTTTTGAATCATTTGCTTAAAATTCATTATCAAGATTTGCTTTTACTCAGTCCTATTTTAGATTTGATTCTGCTTCAGTGTTTTCAATTGCATTTGCCATTTGTCATTCCATCAATTAGGCTTAACTCTGTTTTTGACCACCAGCTCCTTTCCATTAGTTTTCTAGGCATTTTCCTTGTGAACATAAAACCACCAAAAGACCAAAAACATCATAAATCATCACAAAAGACCAAAAACATCACAAAACACTACACACAACGCATTAGGAAACAAGCACCTAGGTACATACAGTACACTTCACTTCAGCAGTTTACCAACCCTGGTTGACAATTAAATGAGCTCAGTTTAGGAGACTAGATTGAGACCAAACAGTTCCGCAGGCTGGAACATACATATATCACAACTATATTAATTTAATAATCACCCTCCCGTTAAGCTGAGGCCCGTGGGTCTACAGACCACGCGGCTTATCGCAACAGCGTTATATATATACAACAGCTTCTTTTAATACAATCTTAAATCGACTCTCGGCGTCCTTATATAAGGTTTTAACAAACAAACTGCCGCTTCTACTATAATCAATGAATAATCTTGTTAATACTTAACGAATGCCCTTTTGGGCCCACCTGACACGTTTTCCGATGCAGTATACTGATCCTCCAGCAATTTCTGATTCTGATTGATCGCTCCTGCTCCGATTGCGATTGATCGCAATCGCAACTTCAAATACTCCGATGCAATTGAGTCACTGTTCACTGTTCTTTGCCGATGCGATTGACTAATATCGATGCGATTGGGGCTCAAATTTTATTAATCAAAGTTTATAAGCCCATCGGGTCCGGGCTTCCAATCGCAATCGCAACTCTCATATTCTCCGATGCGATTGACCAGTGCCGATGCGATTAGACCAGGAACTCAAATATATATTAACCATGATTTATAGACCCATCGAGTCCGAACTTTAAACAAATGCAATCGGGGCGCATAATAGAAAAGTTCCGATTGCGATCAGAACACATATGCGATTTGCATATATTAACTCCCGCATATAACAGGATCGGGTCCGCCACTTCAATCGCAGCATTTTACAAAAGACTTGCGATCAATCGGAAAGTTCTGATTGCGATTAAGATCCCGGACACGATTTGAATCGATTAACTCCATTGTATAACTCCATCGGGTCCGCCACTTGATCGGAGCATATTACAAAATACTTCTGATTGAACCTTTTCTCCGATTGCGATTGGGTGAGAGGTCCCACCTTATAAGTCATTTCATTTTGATAGAACCTTTGGTTATATAGATATAAAGCGCTTCGCTTGTATATAGCTGATATATATGTTTATATATATATTTTGCCGCTGGAGTGAAGCGATTCCCGGAATAATGTTTGTATATGTTATATGTGCTCCGCCGGTTGGAGAGTGCGATTCCCGGAATTTTATAACTGCTCTCTGCCTCTGTCTCTACCTCTGTTGCGCCTGTTGGAGAGTGCGATTCCCGAAATTTTATAACTGCTCTCTGCCTCTGTCTCTGCCTCTATCTCTGATTCTGTCGCTCTGCCTCTGTCTCTATCTTCCGATAATGGTTCTTCAATGTGCTTCTATGACTGTTACATTTTGACATTCTTCTTTCTACCTCTATTGCTTTCACTGTGCTTCTTTTTCCTTCCTCTGCTTCAGTGCTGCCTCCTTTGCCTGAGTGTTGCCTCCTTTGCCATCAATGACAATATTTCCAACAAAGAGTAGTTGGAGCATCACGTATATCACTACTCGATGGTTACTTAGGCTATAATTAGATCTTGGTGCATGAAAAATACCAAGACAAAATTGCTTTTACGACACCTTTGGGAACTTTCCAGTATGCTAAAATGCCATTTGGATTGAAGAATGTTGGAGCCACTTTCCAGCGAGCAATGGACATCGCTTTTTCCAATGAAAAGGATGTTTTTCTGGTTATTTATTTAGATAATCTGACAGTGTTTTCTAGTTCTTATGATGAACACCTCCACCACTTGAGGATTGTATTTCAGAGATGCAGGAAGTTTGGGATTTCTCTCAATCCAAAGAAAAGTATGTTTTCTATGGATGAGGGCAAGCTGTTGGGTCATATCATTTCTAAAGACGGTATCCACATTGATCCTTCAAGAGAGGAGGAAATTCAGCACATAGACTTCCCACGCAACAAAAAGGAGATCCATTTATTCAATGGTAAGATGAACTTCTTACGCAGATTTATACCCAATTTGGCTGAACATTTAAGAGAAAAGACTAATATATTGAAAATGGACAGCACTGTCAAATGGAGCAAGGATGCAATCAAGTCATTTAATCTGGTAAAGTTTGCTTTTTCCAATGCCCCAGTCTTGATTAGTCCTGATTACACTCAAGATTTCATTATATTTTCATTTTCATCGGATCATACCATGGTTGCGGTATTGATGCAAAAGAGAGATCAGACTGAACAACCCATTGCATTTTTTAGTAGGACCATTCGAGATGCTGCCTTGCGGTATAATATTATTGAAAAACAAGCATTGGCTCTTATAAAAGAATTAAAGGATTTTAGAGTATACATTCTGCATTCACATACCATAGCATATGTTCCTAATGCAGCAGTGAAAGAGGTTTTGGTGCGAACTAATTTGGAGGGAAGAAGAGGTAAGTGAATAGCAGCAATGTTGGAATATGATTTGGAGATTAAAACCAAAAAGATAATCAAGGGACAAGGCTTGGAAAAACTAATGACACAATCAAAATTGCATGCCCTGGACATAAATCTCATAGTAGCAATGTCGGAGGATGAGGATGATGGCTCCCTGGTTCCAGTTTCAGAGATTTTTCTCCAATCACCATGGTATTCAGACATAGTTTATGTTCTTCAGCATCTTCCGCCACCTCCAGGGATGTCTAGAAGCAAATGTAGATCACTAAAACTAAAGTCTGATAAATTCTACATTTTAAACAGTGCTCTTTATTGGAAAGATCCGCAAGGCATTCTACTTAATTGTTTGGTTGAAAATGAGGCTCAGCAGGTAATGCATGATTTTCATAAAGGTGATTGTGGTGGTCATTTGTTTTGGAAAACAACAGCTAACAAAGTGTTGAGAGCAGGGTATTATTGGCCCACTTTATTTTCAGATTTGTATAAAACAGTAATGAGCTGTCATGAGTGTCAAATTTTTCAAGGGAAAAGGAAACTCCTTCCTCTTCCTTTGAAACTAGTTCAAGTAAATGTGCCTTTCCAGCAGTGGGGACTTGATTTCATAGGGGAAATTCATCCCACATCATCAGCGCAGCATAGATGGATCCTGACAGGTACAAATTACTTCACTAAATGGATAGAGGCCATTCCAGCAAGGCAGGCCACGGATATGGTAATCATTCAACTTTTAGAATCGGATATCCTATCTCGTTTTGGTTTCCCTCACAAGATCATAATAGATAATGCAACAAAATTTAAGTTCAAGAAGATGGTCAAGTTTTGCAGTAATTATAACATTATACTGGGCCATTTGACAACGTACTACCCACAGGGCAATGACCTAGCAGAATCATCGAATAAAACTCTGGTGAATATAATCAAGAAAATGTTGGAAGCGAATAAGAGGAATTGGCATCGAAAACTGGTCAACGCATTATGGGCTTACAGAGTTAGCAACAAGAAATCCATAGGTATGTCTCTGTTTGAATTAGTTTATGGCGTTGGTTCTGTTTTTCCTACATCGCTTACAGTTCTGGTTATGAGGTTACTACAAGAGGCTGGTAGCGAAGAGGACGATAATCAGAGAAGGATAAATCAAATGATCCACCTTCAACAAACAAGGGAGGAAGTTTCTCAGAACACCATTCAGTTGCAAGAAAAAATAAAGAAAATCTATGATCGCAAAACCAAAGCAGAGAAATTTCAGTTAGAAGATGTGGTGTTGAGATGGGATGCACGAAATGAGGACAAAGGGAAGCATGGTAAGTTCGATAACCTATGGAAAGGACCGTATAATATTTCAGCATAAAGGGGACAGAACTATTTTCTGCTCACAGAGATGGATGGCCAAGATTTCCCAGGAGGGCCAGTGAATGGTAGGCTTTTGAAGCACTACTACTTTTAAAATGATTCTCTAAAATTATCATTGTACATACCATATTCATTGTTGGTTGTTTTTCTATATTCAGATTTCGGTTTCAGGACAGGTAGAACAGCTCCTCCTTCTATGGATTCACCCCCTAAAAGCCTGTCTATTTAATGTATTTTCTGAGTCATTTGTAAGGGTGGAAAAATTTGGAAATCACTGGGATGCACTGAGCTTCATTGTACATCTTTGTAACCTGTTGGCAGGGAATTAATAAAGACTTTCAACAATTTTTTATGGGATCCTTGTGGTATGGAATTTTAACATAGTCTCTTCATTTGTAATCATCTGTTAAATGTTATGTATTCCATTCATTCATTCCATTATTTCTATTGAATTTTTTCAATTTAGATAGGTAGAATCCGCTTTTTACAGTGCTTTGACTTGGGAAAATCATTCAATATTTCTATGTTTTCTACTATTTGAGAAGGATCCATCTCACATGCCCTCCTTAGCTCCTCACCAGTCTTAAACATTTCATAATCATAAAATTAAAAGTGTTAGAGTCCATGCCTACCTTGCCCCATAGAATACCCTGTATTTTTTATTTAATTCCCCAGATTTGAATTGCCCAACTCCATTTGATCCAACAAAAAACCCAGAAAATTTATAAAAAATATTTCGTGCTACCATACCTAGCCTAAAATCAATTCTGTTGTCACACTTCATTGAAATATCTGAAGGAGAGAGCCCTCTCCCTGCCTTATAGGGCTAGCTACAAGGTTAAGCATGGTTTGTGGTTACCCTAGTTTTCCTTTCTTCAGTCTGAGGTCAAATTAGGTGATAACACCCCACAGGAGGGTATGCCTCTATCCTTTGCACCCTCTCTTATTTCCTCTTTTTATTCAGCTGGTTTTCTTGTTTCTGTGCCTGTTCCTTCCAGGCCTCATCATATGGAATGTTTACACATGTAAGATGTCATAGATTCCCTGGATAGCATTATCACTTCAATCCCTCCCTCCTTTGTAGATCCCTCGTCTAATGTTGTCGTCGATTAGACCTCTCCCTTACCCCTTATTCTTTAGAAACCCCCATATATTCTTAATTCCCTGATGAAAAAACCATGGTTGGGTGTGCACATAGGAGGGTTAGAGTCCAATCCCATCCCACTCGGCCCGAGAAAGATGAGAGGAAGGAATTCAAATATATCCAAGGTGCAGGTCAAGGCCAAAATAGACATTGCTGATGGGAAGAAACTTTCCCTTTCCGGGGTGCTTAGAGTAGCGCAGTCCCCGTCTCAGGCTCCCTGATGATCATACTCTCTTTCAACTATAGGGGTTTTGTTAGTCAACCCAAAAAACTAGCTCTGAAGGAACTAATGAAATCCTATACACCAAATTTCCTTATGGTGCAGCAAACATTGGGTTCTGGGTCTGAGGTGGTAGTTTCTCTTTCAAGGATGTTCCCTGGGTGGGGATTTCAGGCACTAGATTCCCATGAAAGATCAGGAGGTTTGGCCTTGGGGATAAAGACTGGGCGCTTCAAGGAAATATCCTCATGGGGGTTTGATAACGCTCTGGCAATGGAAGTTTATTCGAACAAAATTTTTCATTCAATCCTTCTGCTGAATGCTTATGGCCCATGCCAGGAGAGGGTGCAGTACTTGTAGGTTCTAACCCTGTACAGAAATTGTCTACAAACGAATCTTTAAAATAGAAAATAAACAATAGCGAGAGCATAAAACATAAAATAGATAAACACAAAGATTTTCCCCTGGATCCCAAATCGGGACAACCAACTTGATTTTTCATTATATTCCTTTTAATGTTACAACACATATATATACATGTTGAAGCATACATAAACCCAATCCATTAACCCTGGATTAGAATATAATCGTAGTTCCTTTGACCAGATCTACAAAATACCGGGGGCCGAAAACCATCATGCCCCAAAACCATGTGCAAACCCATGCACAAAACCATGGGTAGGTTCGCCCACCAAAAAATAGGGTCCAAAATTTTTTTCCCAGGGCACTACCCTAGACCCTGAACAAGGGGGACTGTCGCCCCCCCTGTGACCCCCCTGCTACACCCGATGCAACATACAGGGGGGGCTATCGCCCCCCCGCGCGTGACTAGTCATGGAAAGAATATAACACATACCCAACATTCTCCCACTTGTTGTTTTCTTTCCACAAGAGAGCTTAGTCATTAGCCCAGCTCTGCAACACCCATTTTTTCTCTACGCCAAGAGAAATTATGAGTGCTCACAGACTTCGTCAATGCATCTGCAACATTCTTCAAAGTGTCCACCTTTACCAGCAACACCCTTTTAGCCTCAACCATATATCTCACATAGTGATATTGAACATCAATGTGCTTTTTCTTTGAATGATAAGCATGGTTCTTAGCCAAGAAAATTGCACTTTGGCTATCACAGTCGATCCTTATAGCTTACTGCACCAACCCCATACTTGAACACAATCTCTGCAACCAAACTGCTTCCTTGCTTGCATGAGTGGTTGCCATGTATTCTACCTCTGTAGTTGAAAGAGCCACTACAGACTGTTTTTTACTCATCCAACTGACTGCACCTCCAAATAGGTTAAACACATACCCACTTGTAGATCTTCTTTGGTCCAGATCTCCAGCCGAGTCTGCATCAAAAAAACCACGAATGTCCAACACTCTTTCCAATCCTGGTCTTCCCTAGTAGCATAAGCCATAATCACTAGTGCCACACAAATATCTGAAAACCCGCTTCACTGTTGTCCAATGCTCCTTCCCTGGGTTTGACATAAACCTGCTCAAATATACTCCCATTGCATGTGCAATGTCTGGTCTAGTATAGACCATTGCATACATTAGGCTACCCACTACACTTGCATATGGAACATGGGACATATCCTCCTCTTCTTCTTGTGTCTTGGGACACTATTCAGCAGACAGCTTTACACCTATAGGAATCAGGACATTCACTGGTTTACTATCCTGCATATTGAACCTCTGCAATATAGTCTTGACATACTTCCTCTAGTTTAACCAGAGCTTCCCCTTTGCTCGATCTCTCTTAATTTCCATGCCCAAAATATAGTTTGCAACACCAAGATCATTCATGTCGAATTTGGAGAACAATTGGGCCTTCAAATATTAGATAATTTCTTTGTCATTTCCAATCAACAACATATCATCCACATACAAGACCAAATAAATAACATGGTCACCAATTAATTTAAAATAAACACAGTGATCCTCCTTGCTTCTGGTGAAGCCAAGTCCCTGTATATAGGTATCAAATTTCTGATACCACATCCTTGGTGACTATTTTAACCCATACAAATACTTCTTTAACATGCATAATAGTTCTTTCTTCCCCTTCACCATAAAGCCTTCAAGTTGTTTCATGTAGATCTCCTCTTTCAAATCCCCATGAAGAAACATTGTCTTCACATCTGCAACAGCAACAGATAAAAGTAATCTAATAGAAGTATCTTTGGCAACAGGAGAAAAAATATCACCAAAATAAATTCCCGGCACCTGGGAATAAACTTTTGCTACCAACCTAGCCTTGTATTTCTCCACCTTGCCTCTACATTCATCTTCTTCTTAAACACCCATTTGCTCCCAATGGGTTCCCTTCCAGTCGGCAACTCCACCAGATCCCATGCCTCATTTTTATGCAAGGATGCCATTTCATCAACCATAGCCTCCTACTAGAGTTTTCCATCCTCTAAATCTACGGCCTCCCTGGCGATTCTAGGATCATCATCATTTATATTTAAAGCAAAATTTCAATGTAAAGCAAATGGACTATACCATTTTGGCTGTCTTCTTTCCCAAACTGATCTTCTCACAACTAGAGTTTGTGGCTCTTCCTCTTCTGAGTCTTCTTCCATTGTAGAGTTTGATTCATCCTCCTTTAGCTCAAACTCTATCTTCTTAGGTTCCTTTGGTAGGACTTCATGTTTAAAAACAACTTTCACCTCTCTAAACACCACATCTAAGTTGTACACAACCTTCCTTGTTTCCAGGTTCCAAAGCTTGTATCCCTTTAAACCATCCTTATACCCAATAAAGATTGCACCTTTCAGATTTATTATCCAACTTGGTCCTCTTCTCGTTTGGAACATGTACATATGCATCACATCCAAATACCCTTAGATGTGAAAGAGAGGGTTTCTTACCATTCCATACCTCATGTGGAGTCTTATCCTCCAACGCTGATGAAAGTGATTTGTTAACCAAGTAACATGAAGTCTCCACTACCTCTGCCTAGGATTCTTTTCCTAACCTGGTACCAATGAGCATGCTTCTTTCCCTTTCCAGCAGCGTTTTGTTCATTCTTTCTGCAACTCCATTTTGCTAAGGTGTGTATGGAGTAGTCTTCTGCCGTGCTATACCACACTTCTTACAGAACTCTTCAAATTCCTTCTTGCAGAACTCCCCACCATTATCTGTCCTCAGCACCTTTATCTTCTTCTCTGTCTAGTTTTCCACCAGAGCCTTAAATTCTTTAAATTTGTTAAAGACTTCAGATTTATTCCTCAAGAAATATATCCATGTATTCCTTGAGAAGTTTGTTGGGTCTCAATCTAGTCTTCTAAACTGAGTTCATTTAATTGTCAACCAGGATTTGTAAACTGCTGAAGTGAAATGTACCATATGTACCTAGGTGCTTTTTTCTTAGTGCGTTGTGTGTAGTTTTTTGTGATGTTTTGGTCTTTTATGTTGATTTATGATGTTTTTGGTCTTTTGAAGTTTTATGTTTACAATGAAAATGCCTAGAAAACTAATGAAAAGAAAATGGTGATCAAAAACACAGTTGAGTCTAATGTATGGAATGGTAAATGTAATCAAAAACACTGAAGCAACATCTGAACTATGACTGAATAGAAACAAGAGCTTGATGATGACTTCTCAAATGACACAAACTTAGACTTTGAAAAATGATCACTAAATATGCAAGTTTTCTAACTAGACAGTTAGACACTAATCATGATGCAACATTCTATTCTAAGCTCATCTATTCCATGACTAATTCCTAGTTCTGTTCTGCAATTTCAATTGAAGGTCACAGAGTCTATACTCCAAGAGTTATTGGTTTCTTTTCAAGGTAGTTCTGTTGAGGAAGAGCTCTGTTTATGGTGAGGAATTTGCAGAGATATTTCAGACCTTGTAATGATGTTATCTTCTGTTCCTAAGATTATGGATCACTGGTGGTTTTCAGAACAAAAAGATATTTGTAAATAATGAAGGCTGTCTTATGAATCCTATCAACTAAAGTGATCTACTGTGCAAAGGGTGACAATGTGACTATGAGATGTAAGTGCAATGAATTAATCTTAAACATGAGCTTATGATGCTTCTAAACTAGAACAATGTTAAACTATAAGCCATCATCAAACTTGAAACGAAGTAACTGGACATGAATTAAATGCAAAATGAAACTCCGGAGCGTTCTAACTAACATGCATTATTCTATGAAGTTACACAATCTGTTTGTTCATCATTAGTGATATTTTGGAAAAGTTCCTTCTTGTGGAAGAGGTAGAACAATTCTGACTGTGGACTTGTATGCAATTGAAAGCAAATGAACTGAAAGAAAATGAAAAACTAAATTGTCACGTCACAGTCATATCTTGAACTTCTTAAGGATGTCTTGGAAGAATTTCTTCTTGTGGAAGAGTGATTAGAACAAGTGCAACTGTGATAGTGAAGACTAAAAAATACAACTAATTCCTATAATACTATAGCTATTCATCATTCATTGTTATGATCTGTTGGAAGAATGTCTTCTTGTGAGAGAACTGGAATGAATATAACTACAGTATCTAGTTAAAAATAAATACAAATTCAACTCCTATCCTACAGTACCATAGTCATTAAACATTCATCATTTTAGTTTATTGGAAGAATGTCTTCTTGTGGAAGAACTGGAACGAATATGACTACAGTAGATAGTTAAAAACAAATACAAATTTAACTCCTATCCTACAATACCATAGTAATTAAACATTCATCATTTTAGTCTGTTGGAAGAATGTCTTCTTGTGGAAGAACTGGAACGAATATGACTACAGTAGCTAGTGAAAAACAAATAAAAATTTAACTCCTATCCTACAATACCATAGTCATTAAACATTCATCATTTTAGTCTGTTGGAAGAGTGTCTTCTTATGGAAGAACTAGAATGAGTACGACTACAGTAGATAAAACAAAAACAACTACTAATTCAAATGCAGAACGTAAAGACAGCTAGGAAAAACTTATCTAGTTTACGCAAAAGAAATCCGTTCAAGGGGCAGGGGCCCTCTACCACTTGACGACATTCAACTCCAAATTAAATCACGCCTTCAGGATAATTTTTTCTGCTCCATTAATGATGCAATAGTTTGAACATAATGCTCTGTGTCTTCAAAGACGTAACACAAAGTTTACACAAAATCCAGCAGCAAATCTAACACAAAATCTCTAACTAAGCTCTCGGCCTACTCAAGAGTTTATAAAGTAAATGCAAGTAACAATAATTACAATAATTTAGGAATGATGTCTTTCCTTATCCAAATCATCTTAGGAGTCTTTGAGGTGGCTGCGTGAAGGAGAAAAGACACATGGACTGAGACAGTCCTAGTAGGAGTCTTCCTTCACAAATGTGTTCCCACGTGCATAACCGTACCCAGAATTCATTTCCTCTTCCATGATGAGCAACAAACCATGTAGGCATGACGTGGATCATGCCCATATGCGTTTTTCCTCAAGAGGCCACCTGGAACATACTCAAACATAAAGGTAGCTGCAGAATCGCCGGTTAGCTACGGAATGTCTGCATTCTGCAGCTAGTTCCGGTCAAAATGCTTTACAATGGCAACAATCACAAAATTCAACAAGTCAGTCATGTAAACCATTCTAGAAGTAATTTTAACTATTTTTATTGATCAATTGGGTTTAAAATAGAAATGGACAAGGGAAAATGAGGTAAAATGAGGTGAAGGAAAGCACAAATTTGAGGCTCAACAAAGTCATCTATGAATTAAACATAGTACACAGACTTACCTAGTGATGGAACCGACATAGGTCCAAACACATCACTGTGCACAAGCTCTAATATCTTGTTTGCCCTCTTAGCACCAGAACGAGAACTCACCCAATTCTGCTTCCCATATACACAATGTTCACAGAAATAGAAATCCAAAGAGCAATTAGACATACCTTCTACCATACCATTTCCATGCAGTATCTAAAGGCGCTTCTCTCCAATATGTCCAAGCCTTTGATGCCATAGCATGGTCTTTTCTCCAGAGACCACTAGGCTTTCCGCTCCACTTTTGGGAAACAAAAAACTGTTGCACCCATCAATAATAGTGTTGCCCTGAAGCTTGTACAGAGTTCTAATATGAACTCCCCGCATTAATACCAGTGCTCCCCGAACCATATTACAGGTATCTTTCTCAAACACTGTTTTTACACCTGCATCATCCATCTTACTTACATAAATCAGATTTCTGGCCAATGCAGGAATGTGCAGAACACCTGGAAGTGTTATAATCCTTCCACCTTGCAGCTTCAGCTTGAATTTTCCACGTTCGACGATTCTGGCCTTCCTATCATCACCTAAGAAGACATCACTACCATCATATTTCTCATACTCGCAGAACCACTCCCTATGGGGAGTGAAGTGAAAGGATGCACCCGAGTCAATCAACCATGACTCATGATCTACATGTGTATTTGTAGAAAAAGCCAAATACACATCCCCACCTCCATCCAAGTTGGTTTTTACCTCTGCAGAAGGAGCATCATTAGATCCCTTTCCTTTCTCAGGAGCTTTAGATCTGTAGTCCTTTTTGTAGTGCCCTTCCTTTCCTCATTTCTAGCACACCTTTACAAAATTTCCAGGAGATTTAGATCTCCCATTTGAAACCTTATTATTGTTTCTGTTCTAGGACCTTCCTCGTACAGATAAGGCATCTCCATTCTAACCCTCCATATTTCTTCGTCTCATTTCCTCCGACAGCAAGGCTGAGACAATGTCATCAAAATTCAAGGTAGTTGTATTGCTACCTATTGCAATAACCAGATTGTCCCACGAGTCTGGTAGAGAACACAAAAAACTGATGCACTTATCTTCATCTGAGATTTTAATAGCAACGGATGAAAATTGACTTACCATAGTATTGAAGGCATTAAGATGCTCTATCACCGAGTCTCCATCCTTCATCCTCAGGTTATACAGCTTTTTCCATAGGAACAATTTATTCACCAGAGACTCAGATTGGTACAAATTCCCAAGTTTTTCCCACAAATTCTTCATTGTAGCTTTCCTAGATACATTCAACAATATCGAAACTGAGACACACAACCGTATTGTTCTCTTCACCTTTCGATCCAACTTTTTCCAGTCCTCATCTGACATTTCCGTTGGTTTAGTACCTGGATCTACCATGATCCACTGGTATTTATCCACCAGCAGATCCTCCATCTTGAGCTTCCACAACTCAAAACTCTGACCATTAAATTTTTCAATCTCTATCTTTCCACTGCTCACTGTCTTCTTTCACCGCAAGAATCAATCCCGTAGATCTCCCACTGAATAGGGTCTACCTCAGGCCCGAGAAAAAAACCCCTCAGTAGCAAAGGCGTCCCCTTGAAGCCGAAACTACTCTGATACCAAATGTAGGTTTTAACCCTGTACAGAAATTATCTACAAATGAATATTTAAAACAAAAAATAAACAATAGCAAGAGCATAAAACATAAAACAGATAAACAAAGAGATTTTCCCATGAACCCAAATTGGGACGACCAGCTTGATTTTTCATTATATTCATTTTAGTGTTACAACACACACATATATACATACCGAATCATACATAAACATCAATCCATTAACCCTGGATTAGAACATAACCGTAGTTCCCTTGACCGGATCTACAAAATACAAGGGGTCAAAAACCATCATGCACCAAAACCATGTGCAAACTCATGCACGGGCGCTGCCCCAAACCCTGATCAGGGGGTGCGAGACTGATACACCTGATGCAACGTACAGAGGGGGCTATCTCCCCCCAACGCATGACTAGTCATGGAAAGAATACAACACATACATAATAGTACTAGAATTCACTTTATGCAAAGGATTGTCTTCATCATCCTCATCTTGTCTTGGGAGGAGATCTTAAATTCTCCCTTGGTCAGTCAGAATCACGGGGCCCATCGCCCCATCCCAACCCTCTCACAGAATTTTTCACTAATCTTTTGTCTTCCACACATCTGGTGGACACAAGCCTGTTAAAGTCGAGGTCGACATGGAGGAACAGATGGGAAGGGGAGGATAGGGTAGCAAAGAAATTGGATCGTTTCCTTCTCCATGAAGAGATGGTGGCGAGGTGTTCGATTTTCGGCACTAGGTAGGTGAAGGAGGGCTCTCTGATCATCTACCCATTCTTATTGAAATCAAAGGTCCCAAAAAAAAGCCCGGCACACCTTTCAAGTTCAATTCTTCGTGGCTCAAAGAGGATTATTTTTCCTCTCTTTTCCATGCCACCTAGAGGAAGGAAGGGCCAAGGGAACCTGGATCGCATGGAAGGACTTTTATGTAGAACCTAAAAGAAATGAAGAGGGCAACACTGGAATGGGAAAAGGCTAAGACCGTCAAAGAGGAAGAAGACCTCCATAGGATCAATGAGGAACTTGACTTTCTCGAAAGCCTTAAAGGGGCTGGCTATGCCTCTGTGGAAGCAAGGGATCACATAAAGTGCCTGGAAGAAAATCCTCTTGGTCAGAGAGGAGAGCTGGTGCCTTAAGAGTAGGGTTGCTTGGCTACAAGCCGATGATGAAAATACTAAATTCTTCCAAAATTATGCAAAAGAGAGAAAAAACATCAATACAATCTGGAGTATGAGGAAGGAAGAAGGAGAGGAGGCTCGCTCCTTTGAGGCTCTCTCTGACCTTGGTGTTAAGAATTTCAAATCTTTATTCAGGGTCCCTAGGGAGGTGTCTATAGCTAAAGTCATTAGGGTGGCTCAATTTTTCCCTAGATATATTGATGAAGAAGGAAATGACAGTATCATGGAACCTGTCACAAAGGAAGAAGTGGAGGACATACTTAAGGCAATGTAGAAGGACAAGAGCCCAGGCCTGGATGGATGGATGGTGGAATTATTTCAACATTTATTCGAGTTTTTGGGGGATTATTTATTGGCGGTGGTGGAAGAATCAAGGACCCTGGGACTAATCTATCCTCCCTTCAACTCTACCTTTCTAGCTCTTATACCAAAAAATGATCGGCCGGATTCATTCAATGAATTTCAGCCTATCTCCCTTTGTACCTGCATATATAAAATCATAGAAAAAGTGATTGCAAATTGCCTCAAGCCTATTCTCTCCAGTAACATCTCATTGGAGTAGTTCAGGTTTCTAGATGGAAGACAGATTCATGAGACTATGGGGGTTACTCAAGAAACTCTTCACAGCTTAAAATTGAGGAAGAAAAAAGGTGCTATCATTAAAATTGATCTATCTAAAGCATATGATAGAATCAATTGGATGTATATCCAGATCCTCCTTACTCACTTGGGTTTTCAAATTGATTTCATAAATTGGGTCATGGGATGTATCACCTCTTCCATTATTGTCGTATTGATCAATGGAGTAGCCTCAAATTTTTTGAATTTCCAAAGAGGGCTTCGGTAGGGGTGCCCCTTATCCCCCTTGCTTTTTCTCCTGGCTGTGGAAGGCCTAAGCTTGATGATTCATGAGGCAAAGAGTAGGGGAACTCTAAAAGGGATTGAAGTTGCAACAAATCAAATTGTCACCCATCTTCTCTTTGTTGATGATATTACCCTTTTTAGTAATGGCAACCTGGATGATATTCAACGTCTCCAAGACATCCTGGACCTCTTCCTTAAGGCAACAGGGCTCAGCATAAATTTTCAGAAATCTACAATCACAACTTCCAGATTCTCAGTAGCAGAATCGGTCAGAGTATCAAAGATCTACAGTTCAAAGAAAAAACCCTGCATGATCCTTTTAAGTATCTGAGTTTCTTCCTAAAACCAGACTCCTACCATGTATAGGATTGGCACTGGCTTATTGCTAAGATAGAGTCTCGAATGAAACATTGGAGCTACAAATGGATGTCCATGGTTGGGAGGTTGGTGCTGATCAAATATATTGCCTTGGCCATACTATTTTATTGCGCTGCCCTCTCATGGGTCCCCAGAAGCACTCTGTCTTCTATCAATAAAATCTGCAATCACTTCCTCTAGGTGGGCTCAAAGGAGGAAAAGGTGATGCCCTAGGTTGCTTTGGACAAGATTGCTCATCCAAAATCCTGGGGAGGCTGGGGCATTAAGGAGATTCCTTCTTTTATGGGCTCTCTAGCAACTAAGCTAGGTTGGCGTATAATAACCAAGGAAAATCGATGGACGTCAGTCATTAGATGCAAATATTATGATCCTATGCCAACTGTGGAATGGATGTGTATGTCGAATAAGACTGCAAAGAACACATCCATTGTCTAGAAAGCTTTGGTGATGTCGATAAAAATCATAGAACAAGGGTTAGCGTGGTACATAGGGGATGGATCTCAGGTTTGGATTGGCCGTGACCCCTGGGTGGGATGCTCGGGGAGATTTGCTCTCTCCTCATAACTCATAGATCATCTGGATCGTCATGGGTTCATAACCTTAAATCATATTGCAAACCATGGTCAGATCACGATTTGGAGGCAAGAGTGGCTTTCTAGAGAAGCACTTCAGCTAGAGGATAGATGGCACGAGGAGTGGCAGGGGTTTATAAATGAAATTCAGAACTCAAACGTCAGACTTCATGATAGACATGATGAATTGAAGTGGGTTCATGCTCCATCGGGCAGTTTCTCCCCAAAGTTTGGATATAAGTGGCTAATGGCCCAAAAAGGTTGGGGGGGAACCAGAATGGTGGTACAAGCCCCTATGGCTACTAAAGGGACTGGAAAAAATCAAGCTCTTCTTTTGGTGCATTCTTCAGAATGAGATCCCCACCTAGGATTTTCTTCAGCGCAGGGGAAAGATAGGGCTAGGCTAGTGCACACTATGTAAATCTAGCATGGAGTCTGCGCACCATCTCTTTCTATCTTGCCCTTTCAATAAGCAGCTCTGGATAGAGACTTTGAGGCTCCTAAATATGTCACAACTATGGGAAGGTGTTGATGTGAGGGCCGCTTGGGAGCGATGGTGGCAAGCCTCTCCAGATGATAGAGTCAGAAACCTCCCTCTTATTGTTGCCTGGGGGACTTGGATTGCAAGGAATTGTAGCATCTTTCAAGACACCCTTTTCCCCATCAATCGTCTCGCAGCTAAGAGTGCGTCCATATTTGAATTCATTCCACTCCCGGCTACCCCCCCACAAGCCAGATTTATTGCCCACGAGCACATTAGAGGGGATATTCCATGGTACTATTTTAATGGGGCTTCTGACCCTCAGAATAGGTGTGGGGTGGGTCTAGTTATCCATGATCCTGATGGGAAAATATTGAGAGCATCTATAGGGCTAGGCCAAGGGACAAACAATTTTGCTGAACTAAAAGCTCTTCATATTCTGCTTTGCTGGCTTTCATTTCTTGGGATAAGAGATGCCTAAATATTTGGGGACTCTATGATTATCATCAAATGGTTTAACAAAACACATAGATGCCAAAATTTCATTTTATCTACTTTTCTTGATGAAGTTTTCACTGTAAAAGCTTATTTTAACTTGTTATATGCTTATCACATTTACAGGGAACAGAATCATGTAGCAAAAATCTTATCTAAGGAAGGTGCTAGACAAGATATGGGGTAATGGGTTGTTGTAGCAGATGAGGGGGGGCAGATTCAAGGGATCGATCTCCCCCCTTTTGCTCACTAAGATCCTACTATCCACCCTCTCATCCACTATTCTGGTTTATTTTCTGTTTTTAGTTATTTCCTGCACTGATATTTATGGTCTTTAAAACTTTTAGGGTCTTTGTTTCGAATTGTTTTCCTCACTAAGGAGATCCGGGAGACTGTTGCTACATTAAACTTATATTTTTCTATAATACTGGAAACTTGGGAATGGTATCTACCACCTAGTTTTAGTCATGACAAAAGTCATGGTGTTGATTTCTACAGACATGGTTTGTCTTCACCTTTGTTTCAGGCTTCCCACATCATAAGGGAAGACTGGGGGGTTGAAAGGAGATGACAAAAAAATGTATTTTTTTGTTTGTTGGACTAATTTGGGTGGATTGACTAAACATCAATTTCCTAGTGGCAACTACATTGCTCTCCTATTCTTACAAATAAGGAAAATGTAGTTCTTCAAATGCTTTTACATATACTATGTACGCTGCTATAAAATCAATAGATGGGTTTTATTTTTTCTTTGGAAAAAAAGAATTAGAATTACAATTAGAGTTACAATTACAATTTCACAATTTCACATACAATTACAATTACAATATTTACAATTACAATTACAATTTACAATTACAATCATTTCACATTAATACAATTAAAATTTTACAAATATTTTACATCTAATTAGAATTGAAATTAGAATTTTACAATTTCACATACAATTACAATTACAATTTTAGAATTTTACATACAATTAAAATTACAAATACATTTACAATTTTACAATTTTACATAAAATTAAAATTAAAATTTCAATTACAATCACAACATAATATTTAATAAATATCATGATTTAATATTAAAAATAAACATCACAATCATGATAACCATCGTACAAACATCATATTCAACTAAAAAACACATTCAAATTCGCTAACATCATCTAATCATCGTGATCATGATCATCTAACAAAACACAAGAATTGTATAACATCATCACAACACAAACATCAAATGTACATTTCATGTCAAATAACTGCTATCACATACACATCTATCTGCAAGTTGCACATTAAATGAACATATCTAACATGACCTAACAATATACACATCATGATGATCACCAACATGTAAATTAAGTACAACTGCAATATGAACATAAAATACATGGACCATATATATATATATATATATATATATATATATAATGTCAAAAATATACAACTATAATATAAATGTCAGATATCAGCTAGTGGTACATTAATAGTAGTACTAGTCGAGGCATGCTCAATCAATGGTGCAGCATCGACAAGCTCAAATAAATGTCGATCAACACATGCTTGCTGATCTAGAGGTGCCTTATGCTAAGTCAACTGCCTGCTCATGATGACTCGATATGGATGGTCCAGCTTGCTCATGATCATGACTGTTGGATGTTGCAGGCTGCTCATGATCACTCGACGTCGATGGCCCAGCCTGCTCATGATCATGAATGTTGGATGTTGTACGCTACTCATGATGACTCGATGTGGATGGTCCAGCCTACTCATGATCATGACTGTTGGTTGATGCTACAGGCTGCTCATCTCTAGCGTAAGGTGAACGATGATCACTCCCTTGATCGTGATCATCAGATGATGCGTTATTGCTTGACTATCGATGTACTACATCTCAAACATGCCTACGTCTAACGACCCTCCTCAACCATGCCACTAAGATGGTAGCTCCTACGACATGCTGTAGCAAGGTCAACATATCACATGGCACACCTCTCCACATCATTTTTAGCCTATCATTGGCCTATATCTCTCTTATAGTGGCCGACTTGACTCCCTCCTCCACAAGCAGTCGATAGAGTTGGTCACCCAACTCCATCCTAAATCTAGTGTCAGGCCTACACCTAACACCAACCGGTACCTGCGCATGATCATGAGGACCATGTATGTCTACACTGGCCTAATCCTTTTCATCTTCCATCTCCTGATCATCATCAGGATCTACACCTAGATCATTTGGTGGTAGTGGCATCTCATCGCCATCAAATGACCCAATATCTACAAAATATATATAAGTACACAACAATAATTAGAAAATTTCATTAAACGATTAAATAAAAACTAGTTAAAGAACATGTTAGAATAAATTTAAAGAAAACACCAATATTACCTCTATCATCCAGTGGCTCATTATCTATGAAGAGGATGTTGGCACACCCTCGCCAATCCAAAACAGACAGGGGACCAGAACGAAGACATGATCATCAAAATTGGATAGAAACTCTAGTGCATCATGCAATATCCTCAAAGAAAAGTCTAACTCGCCCCTCTTGGGCATCATCTATCCCCACATTTGCATCCATACATGCAGCATCGACCTACGAGGATGTCAAAAAAAAACAGGCCTAATCTTTGGAAACCTATAAAAAATAAACAAAATAGATCTGAAGCAAAATGGAATTTCCCCCTCCTTTGTGCTTGAGCATGAAATCTATCTAAAGTTGTACATAATTGCCACAAAAAATTCATAGACCACCTCTCAAGTCGTGGCGCCTATAATAAAGAATCAACATAAAATAAAAGCGGGAAACTAATGCGTTGCTCGTCATTGTTATGGTGTTAAATGGTCAAAATCAGTAGTGAGAGGCACCTCACCTCCTCTCCACCAAATGAAGCAATACGTAACTGACCACCGGAGACTTGAAAATCTGCAGGAGACAGTATATCGGCACTAATGTATCTCTGGGAGTACACCAACTGGCTCCTTGCTACATAGCCAACGAGGAAATCTAAGAACGAGGGAAAATCTTGACCTATCCTTGATAGGTCAATAATAAAATAAATGTTCTCCATAGTGAGCGTGTACCACTGGTTAGGACCAACTCAGAAAGCCTATCACTAGGCATTCCACCTGAAGATAAGTTATCGCAATTACCCACCATGGCCCTTCAGGGATGTAGCCTCCTCATAGAACTTGAGGAGGCCTACCTCCCTTAGGAGTGCCTAAGTGGCTGCCATAATAGGGTGCGGGTACATATCTCTCTCCCTCTCTCGTGCCTCCCATAGGTGAACCATGTTATACCGGTCTACCATATGTTCCTATTGTTCCCTCTCTCCTCTCCTTTGACGTCACTTAATGATTAACATATTAAATATAATTTTTTTCTTAATTAAGACATGTATTTACAAATATATATATATATATATATTGAAAAAAAAATAGTCGGTGTGCCAAAAAAAACATTGATGCATCGGTATCGGTGCGTCTGTTTTATCGCGCGGTGGCCATAGTGCGCCTGGAAATTTTTAGCACACCTCGCATCATGAACTGTACTTTATCAAGGCGTTGACGAAAATATCCAATATGGGGTGGATAATTCTGTCAACGCATCGCCAAACATCAGTTAATGGTTAACAATGCGATCGTTTAACCGATCGCACCGTTGATTATGTACACATTTAGGAGGGTAGTGCACTGACCAAACTACTCGCCTCGAGGTAGATATTTTCATCAGCGCACTGCCCTCCTAGCATCATTACATGATCAAAGGTGCGGTGGTATAATTGATCACATTGTTGACTATGTACCAGTATCGAGAGGATCGTGCGTTAACCAAACTATGTGCCCGTGGCATATAGTTTGGTCAATGCACCACCCTCTTGACATCAGTACATGGTCAATGGTGCGGTCGTTTACATGACCACAATGTTGACTATGTACTCCAAGTTTGGGAGGGCAGTGCATTGACCAAAATATTGGCCCAGGGGCACATATTTTGGTCAACGTACTGCCCTCTCGAACTTGGACATAGTCAACTGTGCGGCCAGGTAACTGAATGCACCGCAATTTCTGTATTTAAAAAAAAATATGGTTCGTCATTTAGGTACCACACTGGAACTGGTGTGGTTACCGTTAGCACCAGTCATAGTGCAGCCTGTAAATTTATAGGTAGTACCGTGAACCGGTGCGAGACGAATTGCTCAAGCGCATTGCGCAGGAAATATATATATATATATATATATATATATATATATATATATTAAATGGTGAATTGTAAGTTTTTTTTCAAAACTAATCTGCTAAAAATTTAAATTATGGAGAAACAAATAAAATACCTATACATTTGGGCGTCAAGGAGGCATATTTTTTGTAGAATTTGCAAAACTAAATTTTCCCACCGTTTTCCAAAATTCAAAATTGAGATGGTGTGCAATGGAGGGCAGCAATACGTGCAATGGGAGAATCGATGGCAGGGCGCCTCACACAAGGGAAATTTGCATCGGTGCTTGAGAGATCTAGAGCACTGAAGAAGTGAAAAATGTAGAATTTTAGCCGTACTTTTTTTTTTTTTAACCTTGTTTCTATGTGCGGGTTTTAGAGGCACACCAAGTAGTTCCTTCCAACCGCACCGAGCTGTTTCAGTTTTGGAGCAGGTTTTTTGGATGCACCAAGGCTAAATCTGTATAGAGCATTGGTTCGCTACAGTAATCAGACACACTGGGCGGGTTTGTATGGAGAGCACGGTGTCCCAGTGTGCCAATTTGTAGTACGCATCGGTGCTTTTCTAGTGGAATGCATTGGTGTAGTTTAGGATGAGAAACACATCAGACAAAAAACATCCGCAAAAACCTCCACCCACCAACCTCCTCTAGAAACCTCCACTAGAAACAGATATCTGGGCTATTTTTATAAGGGGTTCCTCAAAAACATCTACTAGAGGGTCTTTTCCTTGTAATGGTACAGAGAAGATCCATGGAGAAATTTTCAGATAGCAAGCACTAGCTCCTAATGCGACTTCATGTCAAACTAGGTTAGCCAAACCCTTGGACCATGAAATTGTCTCACCTCATGAAAGGGCAAGGAAGTTGGACAACACAGAATTTTGGCCCCTTGACCTACGTGAATTTTGTTTAGGTTTAACCAAGTAGGCAAGAATCGGGAAAGTCTGAAGCTTTCTGTGTTGATCCACCTTTGAAGACACCACTTCTGTTGACTTAGCCTAGAAGCTTAAGCGTATGAAACCTTTTTTACGGCAAAGTATTGCAGAAATATTAAAAAACAACAACAACAACAACAACAAAACAAAACAAAACAAAACTACAAAATTCGATCCTATTTATCATAATCGATTAGTCCTAGGAGGGTGGGTAGCCAATAGACAGTCTAGTTCGAGTCTACATGTTCTTCTCTTTCTCCTACGTATCCATTTCATGCATATGATTTTTTTTACTAATTTGAACCTCGTTGATTATGACATTGTTATTGTTAATTTAAATTCTATTCCATTAAATAAAAACATTTGAATGTTTGTTTTGAATGGTGTTGGGAATTGTGGTGGTAGGGGAGTGTTAGTGAGGTAGTGACAAAGTAATAAGGGATAAGATATTGGTTTGCAACTTCAATTGAAATGTTGACAAAACTAACAAAAACTTTTTTTTTTGTAACACCATTATTAAAACCTTCAAAATAGCTACTAAAAAAAAATCAATGATTTTTTAACTTTGACAAATCCTATAAAAAGAGCGAGAACTAGACTCCTAGCCCAAGGACAAACAATCTATGCTTATATAATACCTTCTTATATAGGTGTCACGAAAGCCAGATGGGAATGTAAGACTTTCTGTTTAATCATAGTACATGTTGGACTCATTATACTTCTAGATGGAACAAATTAAACTGTGAAAGTAAATACCTTCAAAGTAACGTTGAAATTTTATACCCCTTCATCACCACTTTACCTATATCCCACTTCCATCTACAGAACTTAAACCTTGTCTGCCTAGAAAACTTGCACGTAGTGCTCATGGCAGCTATAGAATGATCCCTCATGCTTCTATCCATAAGATCTAGTTAAGACCATAACTGTTGTCATGGACGTGGGACAAAGTGAAGGAATGTTGAGACTATGATGGGAATCGACTAACAGAGAGCAGAGTCAGGTTGATCTTGATTGATGTTCAGTTGCGTAATTGAAAGTCCTACTAAGGAGGACTTAATGATTTCCTTTCTGAGCTCCATAGGGAAATATGTAGATTACATGAAAAGTGAATAATCACTAGTCGCTTCCAATGAGAGCTTTCTGGTTGTCTCCTCTTCTCTCTAGTATGTTGTGATGTGTTCCTTCCCCTCTCAGTGTGCTTGTTTGAAGCAACTTGGTCAACATCCCTAAAAAATGTGGTGATACATGAGCATTGATCCTAATGTAGGGAATATAGTACCAATTGATACACCAATAACGAGATTGATTCAACACCTTGGGCACTGCCCCCACTTCTGTGTTGTGGTCTCTTTGTGTTTGTTCAGCAAGTCCAACCACAAGCTCACCCATTTATAAAAGCCTTGGGAAAGAAGGAATGAAATGGAGGGGGGTGAGAATCCAATGAGAACCAAAGCATTAAAGTTGAGAGAATATCCGTGGAGAAATTTTTAGATAGCAAGCACTGGCTTCTGGTGTGATTTCATGTCAAACTAGGTTAGCCAAACCCTTGGACCATGAAACTGTCTCACCTCATACAAGGGCAAGGAAGTTGGACAACTCACAATTTTGACCCCGTGACCTACGTGAATTTCGTTTAGGTTTCATGGGAGGGTGGGGAACCAATAGAGACTCTTTTTAGGGTCTACATGTTCTTCTCTTTATCCTACATATGCATTTCTTGCCGGTGAATTTATTTTAATAACTTAAACCTTGTTGCTTATGACATTTTTCTTGTGAATTTAAAGTATATTCGATTAGACAAAAAAAATTGAATGGTGATGGGAATTGTGGTGGTGTGGGGGTGTCAATGAGATAGTGACAAAATAATAATGGATAAGGTATTGGTTTGTAGCTTCTTTAGTGTTTTTCTTCATTTGGTTTTGTCTAAAATTTTAATCCAATTCATAGGTGACCAAATATTTTCTGTGATACTTGTAAACACATGACGTCATTTGGTTTTGTCTAAAATTTTAGTCTGAATTCAATTCAGAGGTTGCCAAATATTTTCTATGATACTCGTAAACACATGAAACGCCTTTCTAGTTCTAAAATGGGACCTCAAATTGATTTCTAGATGGTGCTCATTTTTAGAGGTTCCCTTCACACAGATGTGATATTTTCCTTCTGAAAGAGAAAATTGAAACACCTATGTTGAAAAATCATTTTCTATTATGTTCTGTCATATAAAGACAATGACTTGTAAGTTACAGGTAAACCATATACATTTTATGGTATAAAAATTAAAATTTAATATATATATCAAAAAATCAGTAAAATAATAAAATAATCTTATACCAATTAAGAAACATTTTAGTCAATTTTAAGTTCTCGATTATTATTTTTGCTATGCATTATAAACAAAAATTTAGAGTAATAAATAATTTTTGGTATGCATTATTATCTAATATATTATTTTGTAGGTGAAAGGGCATGCATGCAGTTATAAATCATGGTATATTTTAATGTTAGGGTTAAACAAGGATGATTACATATCTACAAGTTATACATATTTTATCCACTTCAAATTTGAATTTGTAAAATTTTTCCAACAAAACACATGTTTTAATCATTAATCTCACTCACGTATATTTTGCTCTATATATATTTCATTTTAAAGATATAACATAGTAAGGACATGCAATAGACCATTTCATCCTATGATATAGTAGGGACATGGGATCTTAGACCATCATATACCCTATATGTGAAATATTTACACTGCCAAAGAATTTGGAGTTTAGTATCAAGGATTGGAAGTAATATGGATAATTATTATGAACCAAGCTAATTTAAGGGGAAATTATTAATTGAAGCATTAATTTATGATTCATAGATTTATATTAATTTCATACTTACTAAGCATTAAGAAGGATCAAATCTCTCAATATGCAAACAATTTTTTAGTGCAAAAACTGTCTCTTTTTTAGTGCAAAACTTGAGAAAGGTTTGCACTTCAAAGGATTTGATCCCTCTTTATGCTCCTGAAGCTTGATAAGTTCAGAGTAAAAGTAAATATGTGTTAATATTTGATAATGCTATCTATACTTATATAAGTTACACATATTATGCATAGAAATATTCATATTTTTAATTTTATTAAAACTTTCAAAATACATATAACTAGGGCAACAATACAAATTAAATAGATAAAATCATAAAAATGAACTCAATTATTATTATTATAACTAGATTCTTAATCATGGAGATTCACCCCACTTTATCATATTTACAAATAGGCTTTGTTACAATGTCATATGTCAATATGATGGCTTATTACCATGACTTATCAACAATACATGCCAAAAAAACTATAACTCTTTTCATATGATAGTTGTTTATATAAAATTTTATTTAATTAATAAATTTAATTAAAAGAGGAAAATGACATAACTACATTGGACATAAATCTCAACCTTTTATGTGTTTAAAATGACAACAAGAAAATCTTGATTTAATTTTCCCTTGAATTAAATTACGATTCCACATCAGAAGACAACAAGAATGTGTTAACTATGTTAGTTTGACTTAGTTGACTCAACTAATTTGAGTTGAGGGCCTAACTTGAGTCATGTAGAGTGGTTCCAAAAATTTAGGAACCTAGGTTGAGTATAATTTCAGTTTTAATAATTTAATTCGGTTAAACCGAGTTAAAGTTATTTAAACTAGTTCCAATTGTTGGAGGATCTACTGGGAGGTCTAGTAGTGGGGTGTGTACTCAATGATCATCCACGTAACTGAAAAATCAACCATAATTAACTCATTCATGCATGAAATACAATTTACCCAGATGATATTGGAGTTCAAAGGCAGTGTACTATAAGTTGTATAATTATCCAAGTTGTACTGGTGGTGCATGCAGTCAAAGAAGAACCTATAAGGACTATGTAGTTTAGGGTGGGGATTTCCCTAATTAATAGGGGGATAATTCCTTGAGAAACAATTCAAGGAAATAGGAGCTTGGCAGGTAGCAGAATTGGCTAAGTGTTGGTCGAAGTCAACTTGTGAGGCAATGAGATAGATTATACTTGTGCAGAGATTGTTCAGGCTTGAAAAGAATTGTATTTCTTCTTTATTTTTTTATTAATGCAATAGAGATAGGAAAGGGTTTTGAGAAATGGAGTTCCCCTAGATATATCCTCGTGTTATGTGTGTTAAATGATTCATGTCGAATGTTTTATTATATTGCTTCTCAATCTTGAATTGCTTTCAACATATGAGTAGAGTAGATTTGAGTCTTATGTTTTATAACATTACATGAGAAGTATTGGATATACAATTAATTTCTACATGGTATCAGAGGTAGAATCAGAGTAGACAAGATAATTCAAAGTTATCTTTGTAGGAGGAATGAGTTTTGGATATATTCTTCAGAGCTAGTAGGATGGTGTTATATGGTCTAAGGCTCGAGTATTCCCTTGAGAGTATCTCGAATTATATTTCCTGGAAGGACTGCATGGAAGCAATCATCGAAGATAATGGGATGAAGGAATTCATTGATAATGATGTCCCCAAACCAACACCATGTGATTCCCAAGATCTAGAAAATTGGAAGAAGAGTGTAGCCAATGCAAGTAGGATCATATTGGACAGAGTACGAGACCATATTGTCTCTAATATCCATGAGAAAGAAACTCCATATGAAATGTGGAAGACATTGACAGAATTTTTCAAGAACAATAGTGACCATAGGAAGTTGGCACTCAAATATAAGCCTCAGAATATCAAAATACAGAAGGTCGACATAATACCCTAGGTCGACATAATACCACAATACTTGGGCAGGTTCACACAATGTCATGATGAACTTGGGAGTGTTGGGGCTACAGTTGTAGAAGATGATCTAGTAATCCTAGGACTTCTAGGCCTTTGAAAATATGGGGTCAATGGGAGGGAGAAGCTACTAAACTGGGAAATATTATGACCAGATTTGGTATAGGAAGAGTTTAGGCAGAACACTAGAGACAAGAGGAGAATTGTGCCTTGGATGGAAAGGAAAAGAAAGGGAAAGGGAAGAAACCCCAATCCAAAGGAGATTCAGGTCAGGCGGGAAATAAGAAATACTTTTCGAAGATTAAATGTTTTCATTGTCATGAGCTAAATTATGCCATGAAGCTTTCGCAAAATAAGGCTGATAAGGAGCAGCAGGTGAAGCTCTAGCTTCACAATTCGAGTTGTATTTCACCCTCATTGCATGCATGGTGACATCGGTGATGGGTAGTGTGTGGTATTTGGATAGTGGAGCCTCATTACATATGATGGGAAACAAATAATTTTTCAGTGACTTGCAAGAGAAGGAACTCTAGATGCACATCGAGATGGGAGATGATGGAAGGTATAGCACGAACGACATCAGAAAAGTTACTTTTTAGAGGGAGTTTGGTTATCCTCTCTCATTAAAAGATGTCATGTATGTTCCAGGTCTGAAGAAGTATTTATTTTTAGCTGCTATGTTGGAATATTGTGGCTACGATGTGATATTTATAAAAGGAAAGTCTTTTTTTCATCACATCGCCAAGGGATAAGTGAAGTGAATTGGGGTTTGGGTGAAGAACCTCTACAAGTTGGATGTAGAAGACTGGGTTTCTTTGAGAACGAAAGTAGAAAAGGTGCAAATTCGATACATTAGTGAATTATGGCATAGGATACTTGGCCATTTGCACCATGGAGATTTAAAGATTGTGCAACAAATTTCTACAAGACTTCCAAAGTGTGCACTAGAGCAACGAGATACATGCAAAGGGTGTACATTAGCGAAGTACACCAAAGCCACCTTTCATGATAAGGATAGTAGAGAGCAAGCGGTTCTCAAAAGAGTTCACTCAAATGTGTGTGGACCATTCTTAAAAGCCTCCACGTCCAAGCACAAGTATTATGTTATATTTGTAGATGATTTCTCATGTAAGTGTTGGATTTTATTCATGTAGAAGAAAGTCGAATCATTCACAAAATTTTGTGAATATATAGAACTTGTTGAGAAAGACACTGGCAGTAAACTGAAGGCTCTCAGGAGTGATAACAGTGGAGAATATGTGTTGAATGAGTTCAAGAACTTATTTTCAAAAGAAGACATTTGATGGGAGTTAATAGCACCCCATAACCCACAACATAATGGGGTTGTTGAAAGGAAGAACAAAAGTATTGTGGGAGTTGCATAGGTGATACTGCATGATTAGGGCCTATCATTACACTTGTGGGTTTAAGCATGCAACACAGCGATATATGTGTAGAACAAGATTCCTCATTGGATTCTCTGATGAGTACACCAGAAAGAAGCTTTTTCAAGGAAGAAACTAGATGTGTCAGAATTCAGGAGCTTTGTTTCATCAATTTACTCTCATGTTTCCAATGATGCAAGGAAAAATCTATAGTCGACAACTGAGTTGGGAATATTTGTGGGGTACACTGATACACCTCACAACTATCAGGTGTACCTTCCATCTCGCAGGATGATAGCTGTTCATAGAGATGTGAAGTTCGATGAAGAGAAGGCCATGAGATGTTCCCTTGAGAGGGAGCTTTAGTTGCATGCAAATGAGGAGCTTTTAGCTCCAAAGGAAGAACCTTAGGATGTTGTAGAGAAACCACAAGAACTAGAGGAGCAGAGAGTGAAAGCAACCACTCATGCAAAGAGATCCAAAGATGGAAGGAAGTGCACGAGGGAAGCTTAGATATTATTGAATGATGCTAGAGAGAATGCGGGAGTACCTACATCATAGTGCAGGCAAAGGAGGTCACTAGATTGGTAAACTGGGTACATGGCTTTGATGAGTGAGCTAGTTGAGACATAAAAATCCTCATTCGAAGAATCAGTGAAAAAATCAGTATGTGTTGATGCCCTGTGTTAGGATCAGTATTTTTTTGTGTTTCAAACCAGTGTTTTGGATCCATTATATTTCATCCTTTCAATAAATTGAACTTATGAACGTTGTCACTGTCCTAAGTTCGAGTATCATGTGTCCAAAACAACATTGTGTGTCTGATCATTCATTTTCTTCATTAAGGTTTTAAACAACATTGGGTCATGGGAAGTCAATGTCATGAGTTCGTCATGTAGTACATATGAAACAATCACAAAGTTATGAAATTCAATGTCAAAGTCAGCGTTAATTTAAATAATTATGTTTCCTAGAGCAAGATGACCATAGGGAGAAATACATTTATGCTTCCCTTCTAATCTATTCATCTCTCCCTAAGACCTTAACCCGCTCCTTACATTTCATTTTCCTATTTTTCATCTACCAAATCCTAATACCCCATTCACCTACCCCTTTATCATTTCATCTCCCTAAACTTCATAATTCCTATACTACCCATTTAACCTAGTTTGCATCCCCTCCATCCCCTAATGGTCATAATTTCGAATATTGTTCACATGGATCATATTTACCACCACTACCCAATTGTCATATCTGATCTATGTTTTGAATCATTACCCCAGATCATCATATAGTTGAGCGCATGACTAACCTCACTTAACCATAATGTCAAATTTCAAATCAAAACAAAATGTCGCCTTTCCATTTACACCACTTCTTGTGCAATTGATTTCCAAGTTTGTTGAATGTTCGTGTTTCACGATTGAGGTTGGTTCGCAGTTTTACAAAGCCCGAGATCGGAACACACCACTATAAATAGTCACAGAGTAGCGTGCTACACAACAACTCTACACAACTTGTTGTGCAACATCTTCCCGACAATCATCCATCCTTGACACAATTCGATTTGGGTTTTTCGGAGGTAGGGTCATGTCACTAGGCCCTTAAATTTTTTTTATTCTTCAATTCAACTCTTGAGAAGTTGTCATTAACCTCCATCATCTAGTCGATGCGCATTCCCTATTTGCGTATGAGCTGGTTGTCTCAGTCATTCAAACAAATGTCATCAGTCCGAGACTTGGACGAGCGTATTCGAGACTTGGATGAGTGTGATTGAGTTCGTGGTGGCCTAGCAGACCAAAGGCCGAGAATCAAGCTTCGAGTTCAATTGTGTAGCATGACAATTCTCTATGCTATATGCTTTCCTGGAAAAGCAAAAACCAACATTTTTACTTGCATTGGATAATTGTATAAAAGACATGATGTCTTCACAAGATTGAAACTTTGCAAATTGTCTGATAGTTATTTACGTAGCACTGTGCATCTTTCAAATTCATTCTTTTTTTCCAGAGATTCAAATTCATCGGTGTTTTCTGGGAAAATGAAGGAACATTTTTAAAATCCACGACATGGGTTTTGTACAGAAGGGTCTTAATTATTTGACACACAAAATTTTTGCAGAAATTGTCATTTTTTTAGGCTGATTTTGATAGAAATTCTAGCAATACTTCTAGAAGAGTGTAAAGTGAATGAAGCTTTGGCTATTTTAGATGTAGAGGATGGAGATCTAATTAAATATCAGAAAGAAGGATACTCTTCATCACAAGAATTCTTGTTATATCAATATGTTGTTAGTAATTGTAAGGTCAGACTTGATAAACAATTTGCTAAAATTTCTGAACAACTTGTAGTGCATGGCTATGAGATGTGGAAAGCATTATCTGGTCTGCTTAGAGTTGGTGATGGTCCCGAGGCACTCACATTATGCTTACACTCTTATCATTCATGACTTGAGAGTGATATACAATTTTTTTTTCCTTCCAATACATTCTACCCTAAAACTTATGATGCAAGCCTAGCACGATTGGTTTTTTCAGTCATTTCACAAGCAACAAAGAATTTTGCAACAATTTTTGTAGATGGACCAGAATATTTTGTAGATTTTTTAAAAATGGGATAAAAAAGAAATCACACATTTTGTGAATTTGGTGAAGAAATACACGCCCATCTCAAATCCATAAGTAGGTTTTCATGTTGCCACGATGTGTGTGCAAGCTTCTTTTTCACTTTGCTCATTGTTGGAGAAGGAAGGCTTGATATTTTCTCCATATCTCTTAGAGAACATTCATATGTATTGGGAATGGGCTTTAGAGGAGAACTTAAATTAGTTTGAGGAAGATATATATGTTGTTACAAAAAGTGATGATTGGGTCCTCACTTTACCAGTTAATGATATCCTTGTGAACCACACATTACAGATACAAAATGTTGTTGGTTTCGTTTGTCAAGTTAAGTTGTCTAATAATGCATTCAAATGTATTTCAATGGTACAGGACATTGTAGAATTCTTAACCCCATTCACAATTGTGCACTTTGGAGGAAGTATTATGAATGGACTTTCTTGCCTTTTTGCTTTCCTTGCTAATGAATTGATACCACTTTCTAATCTAAAAAATTTAAGGACAACAAACTAAAAACCAGGGAGGCACAATAATCATTTGAAAGTTGAATTAGATAGCTATTATGTAGCGCCGTACAGGTGTTGTGCACAGGTATTCACATTAGTTTTGGAGGGTGCCAACTGTTAGAATCTTAGTGGGTGGCGATGTTGTTGATTTGGGAGCTAGGTCGAATAGTGAATCTTCAGCGAGGTGTCATCATTTTAGGAAAAAAAACACGACAAAAAGGAGTGCTACCCAACTGCTGCACAACACAAACCCAATTCACTGCTAGTTTACCGTTGTTTATGTTTTGTGTTAGTGGATATGGTTCGATGTTATGCACAACTTTTATGGTTTTGGAAACTTTGTATTTAGGATAAGTCAATAATGATAGAATTTTTTTTTTTTGCTTTTTATATTTAAGGAAAAAGACTGTAAACATGGTTTAGTTTCTTCTTTTTAGTTTGATTCGATCCTCGTCATGGATCATAGATGCATGGCATCTAGATTAGTTTTCCTTCTAGTGTATGGTTATTTAATGCTAGGAGTTTGATGTAAAAAGGGTTGGAAACTATTGTGAATTGTTCAGGTGTTCCAATCAATATTTGTGAGGATTCTTATGGTATGATGCTTTGGAGTTACTTTTCTATGTTTATCAATCAATCTATTTATTATTCTATGTAATCTTCCTGTGTTTTGGGTATTATGAGTTCAATTGAATTAGAATTCAGTTCTATATTTCTCTAAGTCAGTTGTGTCATGTATTTCAATTGCAAGTGGAACATTACATGCCTATATGCTATGTTGCTTCTTCTTAATCTCTTTTCTACATATATGCAAAACAATGAGTCCATGTTGTTCAGTTATATGTAAAAAATGAAGATGTTATGTCTGTTTATCCTTTATACTAAAAGATTATTTCCTTATCCCTAGAGAACATAGAGAACACTTATCCCTAATAATTTTCACTAAATGGTTGCAAACATTGGGTGGTCCACTGATCTATAAACTTTGTTGTACATTCAATATCTACAGAAAGCCACAGGCTATGATTCCAAAAGTATGGGTGCCTTGTCTCTATCACTCACAAACAATTAACTAACAATTTTTACTTGTTCACACAATCACACAACTATAAATATTCACTCCAGTAGTCCAATAAAAATATCAACATAAACTTCTTTGTATGTTCTATTAAGAATCAATCTCAACTTATTTTAACTTGTTAGTACCTTGTAATTTGTCAGATTGGTAAGACCAAATAAACAAGGGTAACATCAAACCAAATTTAGAGTCCTAGGACCTAGCCTTCCTGGACTCAGAGAGGGCTCTCTATATTTGTATAAAAGATATAACTTGATTGATTTAGGATCCTGATTTTAGGCTAGTTTAAATGATATGGTTGTTTTTTTTGTTTTTTTTGGTTGGGTTGCTTGTTAAGAAGAATAGATAGAGTAAGAGAAATTCAAATCATTAGGCTATGGGGTCTGTGAAAGGTTTGAAGAGTACAACAACAAATTAAGGGTGTTCCAGAGGGCAAGCTAACAAAGCCAAATGGATCTTAATATCTTATGTGGGTGTGAAATGAACATTAAGTTGTGATTTTAGTAGCTTTAAAGGGCAATTAAGAATCCTTTAACATGTACTAGAACAAGAAGAGTCTTTAAGATCAATATGCTTAAGAAAGAACCAAAGGACATGGCATACCATAAACTTATTTGGCTAGACTTTACCAAGTAAAATTTAAGACAACAATCCAACAAACCCTAGAGAGCAGGGAACTCCTGAATTCTCTAGCTATTCACTTTTAGAGAAAGAAAACATTTAAGATAAAATTTTAGTAATGATTAAAGAGCAGGGTACTCCTATATTCTTCAATCAGACTTCAAAGACCTTTAAAGTGATTGTTCAAGATAAACCAAAGGACAGGGAAAACCATAAACTTCTTTAGCCAAAACCCTAGTAAGTAAACTTCAAAGAAAGCCTTAAGAACAACATTTCAAATAGAACCAAAGGACAGGGCAAACCATAAACTTCTTTGGCTAAACTCTACTGAGTTAATCTCATGAAAAAAAACTAGGTGGAAATGGACAGTAGGGAACTCCTAAGTTCTCCAATCAAACCCAATAGAGGAAAACATTTAAACAAAAGAAAGCAAGAAAAATTATGGTGCCTCCAACAACATATATTTAACTAAATTTTATGTTTTTTCATAAGATAAATTGATGTATAAAATGGAAAATAGAAGGGAAACAATTACAAAATTAGAATAACATCACCATCTAACAAAGTTCATGAATCTTGTGAATGTGCTTGTTCCATTGATATCTAGTCCAAAACAACTACAAAACTCCCAAGCCAACTTCTTTACAACTCAAAATCTATGAGGTATTCAGCTCAACAACCAGCCAACATGAAGCATCCATGCAGTATTTATCTGCAAAATGAGGAAGTGATCCTCAGCTAGGGTTTCAAATGTCATTTATTACAAAGTTAATGATTTTTGACCTTTGAGACCATGCAAGGCCCAAGGCAAAAATATATGAGACTCATTCATTGCAATAATAACTCCTAACATAACTTTTGAGCTAATTTCATAATATGTTTGACTTTAAGGCTTCTAAATAAATTTTGCAATAACTCCTGGTAAGGGCACATCTCCAAGGTACATGGGTGCAGTGCCAGTGCAAACACGCAATGCCAAGGCAGAAAAATGGCATGTCTTGCAACCAATGTTTGGAGGCCTTCCCAATGTCCAAATGAGCTCCAAGATGGCTCATTGGAAAGGTCTCTGAGTATATTTTCCAGATATGCTTTTACTTTCCAAAATGGTGCCCATATTCCCTTTCAAAAAACTTTTCTCCCAATACTAGTAAACACGCAACGCCAAGGCCAAAAAGAGGGCAGAAACATGATTTTTTGATGGTTTTTAGCCTTTTTGAGGGACCAGTCTTGCTCCAAATATTCTGAAAATTTCTGAGGTTGATGTACTTGTCATCAGGAACATGAATATGCTGATATTTTTCCATTTTTATGGCCCAAAAAAGAGTGCAATTCCAGTGGATCTGCACGTTTGGCCAATTTTCTGCATGTCAAGCTGTCAAACATTCAAAATGTGCACAAAAGTGCCAAAATTGGAATTTTTCTTGCTGATCAAGGTTTAGAGGCTTGGAGGGACATCTTAGCAAGGATATTTTGAGCTTCTCTTTCTCTTTTTCCTTGGTCAAAGCCTGAATCTTTGCATGGGCTTGTTTGAGCTTGGCCCTTGCAATTTTGTTTTTCATGGCATAATGCCTTGCCATCTTCCTCTGAATTTCAGTGTCTCTCTTTGCCTTCTCTAGTTGACCCTCTATATGAAAATTAGCTCTCTAAAGCCAAGAATATCTATCCCTGCTAATCTCTATGGCAAGCAGCTCACTTGGAGTAAGCTGCTCTGCCAATTCTGCCTCTTTCTCCCTTTCTCGGGCTAAAGCCCTCTTCAGCCCAATGGTCTTTGGTCTTCGTCTAGGAAGTTGATCTTCCTCATCATAACTGTCATCAAAACTACCTAAGGTATCGTCTTGTAAAGCCTTAGAATTTCATACCTCTCTTTGAGCTCTAATTTCCCTGACCTCACTGATGGTCTACTTTGTCTCCAATTGTTGATTCTCTAGCTCAAGAAATTTGATCACATTCTTTTCTCTACCAATATTAGCTTGAAGCTCACTAATCTTGACATCATTGCTTTTGATCAACATATTGGTGATTCTGACCTCATCCTCATCATCAAACTCAATCAACTGAAACTCCTGCTCAGTTTCATGTTTATCCTCCTCTTCAACCATGATATGCTCTATAACCTTTTCCTTGCTCTTATCAACCTGTTTTGCTGATGAAGAAGGCGTGGCCCCTTTCACCTCAAGTGAAGCAAACGCATGCCTGTGGCCTCTCCGCTAGGTTAAAGTAAATGGCTCAATATCATTCATTTTAGTGCCAACTATCCCAATATCTCTTTCACTACTTGAGGCTCTAGTACCATGATGTGATGGTGAAGGGTGGTGGAAAGGTGATGAGGAAGGATCATCATGAGATGAATGGACGTGAGTGGATGGTGATGTATGAATAGCAGGATGTGATGGAGAAGTGGATATGGGATGATGAGAAGATGAAGGAATATCCTGTTGATGATGTCCAGGTGGAGTAGTGAAAACCTCATTGGCAATGAAGGTATCCCATGGAATGTTTTTCTGTTGGAGCTGATGCATGACCACCATCTTGATGAGTGAATAATGAAATAGGCTATGCATTTTTTGATTGTAATCCCTCTTTTTCATAATGTAGGCCATCTTATAAATGCTAGAAAAAAGATAATAAGGTAAGCGTAGCATCCTAACTCTAGTGAAATGCATAAGAAGACAGATATGATATGATTAGAGACAGGAAAACCTTCCCTCACAAGTGAAATACTTCATTATTATCCTCATCATGGGCACATACCGGTCAAGGAGATGAGAAAAAGGGAAAATGGACTTGTTGTGATCTTTGTACCTAGTTTTGAGGTATGGTTCCTAATAACTCATGTCTAGGTTAACATGTTTGAACCACCTCTGTCCCACACTAGGTATCCCTGTAGCAGTTGCAATGGCATCGGTGGACATTTCAAATGTAACCCCGACAAGATTGACATGCTTGTCATGTAGATTGATGATGAATAGTCTTTTTAACTCCATGTGATTTTGGACTTGTTGCACTCTCTCAAAAAGTCAAAACAACCCACATGTTTAAAGCAAGAAACAATGAGGGGAGAGGCCATGAGTTCTCTTGTGGTTATGGGTTCAAACCTGTTTATCTTCTCTCCCTTATGATCATGTCTCCTTGGCATTTGTGCCTCAACACCACTATCTTCTCCCTTTGACATCTTTAAACTCTGTTTTGTGAAACCCTAGAGTGTAAGTGGAATGAGATGAGGGGAAGGGAATGAAATGGAAATTTGAACAAATGAAGGGAATGAGTGAAGGGGAAAACTAAATGAATGTAAACCCTAAATCAATGCAATTACCCTTTCTATGACAAATATTTTGTTTAGGAAGATGGAAAAAGGGTAAAACAGTGATCTCAAGCTAAAATTTAGGGTTTTTTTTTAGGGTTTCATTTCCATTCAATTAAGAGTGATCAAATAGCTTCAAAGCAAGGTTCGTGTCATTTACTTACTACTCAAGAGTGCTTGGAGGAATTTGGCAATAATTTGGAGAATATTTGATGTGATTTGAGTTGATAGAACAACCACCAATCCTCCCTAGCTAAACACGCAGCGCTGGTGGTAAGCGCGCAGTGCCTCTGCAAGGGTGCAGTGCTGAGTTCCAGGCATGCAGCGCCTTCAGAAAACATGTTGAGGAAATCGGGCAAGGGCTCAGCGCCAACTCCCAGGTGTGCAGCTCCAAGGCAAACAAGCAGCACCAAGTGCTGAACGCGCAACAACAAGGAACTTTGACCAAATTCGCCCAAAATTTCACAAATTTTTCCTTTGCTAAATGGCTCTTACTCTTTGAAATGCAACAATGAATCCTTTGAAGTGTTTGATGAGATTTTATAGACAAGTGGAATTTGATTTAATTTGAAAAACCCACTTTCTAATGTTTGAAGTCTTTTTCCGTTTCTCACTAATACTCTGACACTTTTTCTTTGCAGGTTGCTGAAGTCGTGAAGTTGGCTTTTCTTTGCTCATTGAGGCTTGACATGTTCATTTTGACAACTTTAGGATTTAATTATTACACATAGTAGCATCTTCAAAATCTTCTGTAGTTTCCACCATAAAATTCAACTTATCTTTTCCACCTTCTCTGGCCACCTTTTTCAAATCCCTAAGTGCCTGAAGTTCTTTACAAAAATCATTCGTGTTTTCTTCTAATTTCTCTATAGCCCTTTCAAATTCATTCATTTCTGTCCAGTTCACCTCACCTTTTTCCATATTCCATCAATATTTTCTAATAAAATTTCTTGATGTTTGGCCTTGTGTGCTTCCTCCATGTTATTTTCCTGCAAGTAATTACTATTTGGCACTCAAATGGACTCCCAAGTTTTTCCCCTTTCCCTTGCTATAAATTGTTTTCATTAAAGAGTAGACAGCCTACATCACTAGTACTTTCTGATGATAAATCTTCCAACACTTCTGCATGAAGTGCTAAACTTTTTCCATTTTTCTCACTTACAGGTTCTGAACTAAGAAGATAATCCTCCTTGGAAATTTTAGGCCCTTCTTGAATAACCATGTCTCGAGTCAAATTCTAGCAAAGGAAAAACAGTGCCTGAAACATCTAAGGATTTTGAAACATCCAAGGATTTTGGGGAGCCAGAAGAGTGCTTATCATAATAAATCCTTCTCATATGTGTGTTGATCTTATCAGAATGAAAGGATGGCCTTAAAAAATGAAAAGCCCTAATGACCTAATGGGAGTGCTTTTTGACCTAATTTTGAATGAAATTCACTTAAAAACTTTCAAGTGAAAAGAGAATTTCCAAAAGTGATGTTATGCTCAAGGGGACATGGGAATGAGTGAACAAGAAATCTTAGAGGGAGGATGGAGTTCTTTGACAAGGAAAATGGGGAAATGAGGTCTCAGGTAGCCAAGAAGATGAAAATGAGAGGTATAAACCCATAATGAGTCTTTTAAGAGCAACATGGTCACTTTGAGATGACAAACAGACAGATAGAGAAAAAGATTTCATGAAGATAATGAAGGCAGTGAGATAGAGAAAAATGTTTCATGAAAATAATGACGGCAATGAGATTTCTAAAACTCAAGATATTCAAAGAATATTGTTTTAAGAAAACTATAACCATCTTATAGTCATCCAAAGATAGTGAAAAATATCCGGTGAAAATTTTTGAGGTAAAATCTTGGTTTTTGTTATTCAAACTGGTTTTTTGACTCTATATATGGATTAAGCACCCTCAAAAACCTCTAGGGCACTTTGATTGTGCAAAGTTAGCAATCAAATTTCTCTTTTCAATAAATTCCTGCCGGAATTTAGAGAAATTACACCGTAAAAAGTCACCATAAAAGCCTTCAAAAGACTACTTGCTATCATAACCATCATTATTATTTACCATAAATCAATAAAAATTCTATTAATTTCAAAATTATTAAGAAATAAAATACACAATATCATATTATAACATTTAATAATATTTAACTAATATTTAGTTAAATATTTAGACAATTATCCTTTAAATTTACAATATTACAATTTAATTTAATTTTATATCCAAAATTTGAAATTTTTTTTTTTTTATTAATTATATTAATTTTACTTAAAAATTATATAAATCTATTTAACATTTTTATTTTATTTTTATATTATTATTTGATTAAATAAATATAAATATTCCATAATTATATAAAAAAACATATAAATATAATTTTTTAATCTTGACCAATAAAGGTAAAAGGAAATCCATACCATTTTGAGGTGAGTAATTACATAACTTGCTATATTCTATTATAATAAATTAAATATTCCTTTTTTAAATTAAACAAACATTTAAAATTTACCATATCAATATTTACATATCCACTCAACTACTGTTATAAAATAAAGAAAATGATGATAACATCATTTCAAAAAGTTGTATTGATTTTTATAAATCTAAAAAAGGAAAAGAAAAAGATGATGACATACAGGTTTAAGATGTTGGACTGTCGAATATTCTCTAGTAGCATGGATGCCAAACTATTCAGAGATGGTTAAAATGCGCACATAGAACCATCTTTAACAGAAAATTCAAATAAGCCATTCACTGCAATTCAATGTAGTGTATGACATCCAGGGCTGATGAATCATCTTTAAAATTACAGAGGAAAAGAGCTCCAGTATCATAATTGTTGCCAGTCAAAAAAATTTCGAAAAAATCACAGCTCATTGGCTTCCAGGGTCAGCACCAACTTTTAAGGGGCTAAGCCATTCACAAACCAATTATTAATAGTGCCCGCATTCTTCTGCTCTTTATATGATAGCGACGATCCTGAATTCCCTCCATGATTTCGTTCAATTCCACCTCGGTTCTGATCATGGATATTGACAAATTGGTTCTGGGTATGGGTATGCATATTGACAAATTGGTTCTGGGTATGGGTATGCATATTGACAAATTGGTTCTGGTTCCATGTATGAATATTTTCAAACCGACTCTGGGGCTGAATATTCTCAAAAAGATTCTGGTTCTGATCATGACTATTAACAAATTGGTTCTTGGTCTGGGTATGCATATTGACAAATTGGTTCTGGTTCCGACCATGAATACTTTCAAACTGACTCTGGGGATGTATATTCTCAAAAATATTCTGGTTCTGATCATGACTATTAACAAATTGGATCTGGTTTTGGGCATGATTATTGACAAATTGGTTTTGATTCTGGTTATGAATATTTTCAAACTTGCTCTGGGGTTGTATATTCTTAAAAAGGTTCTGGTTCTGGGTATGCATATGAACAAATTGGTTCTCGTTCTGGGTATGCATATTGACAAATTGGTTCTGGTTCCGGCCATGAATATTTTCAAACTGACTCTGGGGATGTATATTCTCAAAAATATTCTGGTTCTGATCATGACTATTAACAAATTGGATCTGGTTTTGCGCATGATTATTGACAAATTGGTTTTGATTCTGGTTATACTCAGCCTCGGCTTCCTGTCTTCCCCGCTTAACCCCCCTGGACCGATTAGAAAGGCCTCCATTCCCATTCAAAAAATGACGCTCTGCGAGCTCACCACTACCATTACTCTCAAACTGAACTTGCTGCTGCTTTTCTGTGAAACGTTGGCCATGATTGTTCTCCAATTGGTTGTGAGGTTGTGTATTAAAATTCTGGAATTCTGGAGTTTGAAACCCTGGTGTCTTCAATTGTTTGGATGGAAACTGTGGAGTGATATTCACGCCGGATGATAACTTGGAAGGCTCAGAAGGTTTGAATCCATTCAATTTTGCTGCAGCAATGCTCGGCTGTGCTTGATTCAATAACCAGTCAATAGTTTTTGTGCCGTTTTTGAATCCCAAGGAATTCATGAGCTCTATCATAGGATTCGTTGCCATTTGTAACAGCCAATCCACGGTTTCTCCCCATCTGTTAAACCCCAGCTCTTTGGTGAGCTCTACCAGAGCTCTGGTTTCACTGGGCAGTGACAAATTTACTGTCTGTCCACCGATCTGTCCTTGTCTGAAATTTAGTATACGTTCCGTTCCCATTCCCATTGCCAATAACCAGTCAATGGTTTGTCCACCATTGTCATACCCCAATTCGTTTGTGAGCTCTACCAAACCCTTCATATCATGTCCCAATAACCAGTCCACTGCACCTCTGTGAGATCTCAATTTCAAATGATTCTTAATTTCGTCAAACTGTTTCAGACAGCGATGAGGTACATTCACTCTCAAACGGTCCCTGTTGCGATATCTTTTGAAGTGCGACACAGACCTCCTCCTCTGGTTCGTCATATCCAGTAGATGAGAATAGAGTAGAATATGGAAGTTAAATCCCAACTCGTGCTTTAACCCAGAGAAAGGTGATACTGTAATATGAAGAGCAAAGGTGATACTGTAATATGAAGAGCAAAGGTGATATTAATATGAAGACTGCCCATTATGTTTTGGACTAACCGTCGGCTATCACAAACAAATAACTGGACCTTGTTCTTCATTTTCTTCCAATTTTTTTTTATTTTTATTTTTATTTTTTAATATATATATTTTTTGCTCTGGTTAATCTTACTAATCTCATTTTTTTATTTTAATATATCCATAATAAAATTTTATTGGATAAAAGAAGAATAATTTATTGGTCGGCTATCACAAACAAATCATCCAATCTTGTTGTTCATTGTTTTCCATTTTTTTCTTTTTAAATTGTAAATATTTTTAATTTTAATTTTAAATATATATATTTTTCTTGAGTAAGACTAATCCGTTTTTCTTGAATAAGGGTAATCTATTTTTCTTAAGATTTTAACTTCGACTAAAACTAAATCTTACAAAAATTATCTAGTTTATACCTTATGAGTTGATTATTATGAAAATTTAAATTTATAATGATTAGTCAAATTATAATTTTTCATTATTTAAAATTTATTTTTGAATATTTAAATAAATATAATTTTAAAATTATTATGTAAATTAGATTATTATGCTAAAAATATTTACATTTTAATATATTATTTATTTATTTTTTTAATATATAAATAAGTGTATTTATTATTATTATTTAAATTTAATTATTATACTAATAATATTTACACTCTTGGGGCACTTAAATTATACAGTTTAAACAATTTAAAGTCAAGCTTTTAAAAAAAATTATAGAATTTTAATCAAAATTTACTAGAAAAAAGTAGTTATTATGTAATATTATGATGTATTATTTTTTCATATTATTTTATAGGTGAAATAATTTATGTGAAGTTATAACTAATTGTTACCCCACAAGGTGCAAGGAGAGGCCTATAGGAGTATTGTTTGTGAATTATTAATTTGAAGTAATTGTATTTTTTTGAGATGAAAGAAAAAATGTATTGGAAAATCTGGAATTTTGAAGTTCAATGCAAAACATTAAAACTTAGTTGAATCTCTTAGTTGCAGGGCTATCCAAAGAATAAAACTTTTTGTGAAGCATATCCCTGTTTGAAAATCGAAATAAATTATTTCATACTATTTCACCATTGCAATTTCATTTGCAAGCTAGCTTTGTTGCAGATGGACCACAATATGCTACATTCATGGCTACAGTGCATTTTGAAAAGTATGCCAGGAAAGGTTATCGTGCACTTCCAATGAACCCCTCCCTAATAGATGACATGGTTACAAGTAAGGTTTAGACAGGGTCTCTGCAACTTGCAAACATCATTCTGTTGAAACAAGTTTTAGATAGGTACAAAGCTGAACAGTTTACATGTGACAAAGCCATGGGTTGATCTACATCTACATTACTTGCCCCACCCATAAAGTAGTAGCGCCACTCAAAAAGTTTGTAACGTCAATTGTAACAACTGAACCTAAGGCATAACACTAAACTATCAAGAAGGGTATCTAATGCATACACAACAATTATTCTGATTACCATCATGGATAAAATACCAAGTTCATTCATATAAAATGAATAGAAAAAATATAATTAGGTACTCTTCCATAGAATGTTACATTTAATTGCATTTACTTTCCTAAGAAGCCATTGTCTAACTTTAGACCATGATATGCAGTTACTGCAAATATCTTGACAAACCTAACCAGTCATTTGTACCTACTGTCAAGTAAATAGCCATCTTGAAGAAGTAAATCAGGACTTACATTCTTCAATCTATGTCATAACATAAATGTATATTCTAAGAAAAAGATTATTGTGGCCCCCTCAGATTATTGTAGAGTATTTCAGTATAAGAAAAACACTGAAAGCAAATGCCATGCACCACAAACTAAATTTACAATTCAATTCAATATATACGTGTGCCAACATAATACTTTTAAAAAAGCATGTTCTTGACTTGTACACCACAAAATGCAGCAATCAAAGCAGGAACAAACAATCTAAAGCTTACACATCCAACTCTGATTATAACTTACAACTTCACTGATAACAACCTCTACAATACACCCACTACCTGCACAAAATGATAGCAGTGTATGGGGAATCTACTAACACAAATCTTAAATCATACAAAAAACATTGTTAAAAATATTGTAATGAGACATGAGGAATATGAGTGGCTAGAACTAACCCTGGCAGAACAGGGCTAGAGAGGCCTTGTTATCACCTCAAAATCACATAACTTCTAATTAAAAAAAAGAACAAAAATAAACTCTAGACTTAGTCACAGCAATATGCTATGGGGATTACAAGCTCACCCTAGACTCATAGACAATGTTGTTAGCAGTAGCACTCTTTATAAGCTGATATGGCAAGGCTTTGAAAGAATTCAAATCGCAAAAAGTGGGTGTGTGGTTAGAGAGAGGTCTCTTTCTCATTTATTTCCACCACTCAAATACTTCCCTAAGAGTAATGGTTGCAAAATAGGAGAGAACCCAATCGGTAATTCGGCCTGAGCAAGTCTTAGCTCTAAAAGACAAGGTTTTTGTGCTTGAATACTGAATTTCATGCACGAACATCAAGAGCATGAGTTTTAAGAAAACCTGTAAGCTCTGACTACAAACAAAAAACTCAAAGATTGACCTTCATATTCAGGGCCTCAAGATTCAAATGCATGAGTCTAAAGTTCATAACTTTGAACTTCGAAGAGAATAAAATATGAAAGGGGATCCAAAGCCAAAAAAGAGGAAGATGGATGTAGCACCTAAAAGATAACGAATTCAAGTAACCAGTCAATAAAGTTGATGATAAAATAAGCATTTCTCCTGCTAATGCAGGTAGAGTGGAAGTAACGAAAACTGAAAGGTCAGATTCCTTCATTTTTTCCCTGTATAACATCCACTTCATTATCAATATTCTCTGTGATTTTCCTTGAATTTCATGTATCGGTTGGTGAATCTACAGTGGTAAGCCTAACAGAGAGTTTGAAAAATGGAACGACTTCAGCCCAAATACAAGAGCAATGTTGAATTGTCTCAGAGGGCTCAGGTTAGTAGATGCATATTACATACTAAATAAAGCACCTGCTCCGAATATTTACAGAATGTATGCAAAAATTAATGTCAGACAATTAGAGAAATATGAAAACCTGAAATTGCAGTGACCTCCACTAATGTGGAATCAAACCAGATACAGCTAGATTATAACATGGTTACGGACAACAAAACAGAAAAATATTAACATAGACTGAAAGCCAATAGAAGGAACAAGAGAATTACTGCATATATTAGATCTGCTGCTGAGAAATACAAGGGGAAGCCCTCTATTAATAGCAACCTGGGAGGAGTCCAGCATTTAGGGATAGTTGGCAAGTATACCAAGTATTTAATGATCTACCCAAGTTAACTTACAAGTTACAACTGTCTGTACAAGGTGAGTATTAAAAAGGAGGCTAAATTCCAAAAATGGGTCCCGGCTACAAGGCCATGATAGGTACCCATGTACAAAATGCTTATAACAGTTGAAAAAAAAGGAGGACCATTTTTTTGTGGATAGTAGAGCACCCCATATGTTGCAACCGAATATCATCAGTGTAGAATAGTCTTCAAATTTGAGGTTGACATATTCAACACCATTATGTCTCTGCAAACATTTGATAAAGTTTTCTAGACTGCTTCAAGAAAAGTGTCAAAAGCCTCACTTTTGTTCTTTAAAAGGTATACCCAAGTTTGTTTGGAGTTGTCATCAATGAATGTAAGCAGAGAGGGGGCCCTTTGAAATGAAAAAGTAGGAATAAGACCTGCAACATCATTGTGAACAAGTTGAAGACCTTTAGAAGCTCTCCAAGTATTGTCCTTAACAAAAAGTACCTTAAGGATGCTTGTCAAGAACACAACCAGTACGAACAACATCAAAAAGAGAAATAAACAGAAGATTAGTGACAAAAGTTTGCTTAGTTGATAATCAAAACAAGAGTTTAAGTGACCAAATCTTGTGTCGTAATTTAGTTAACTCATTTGAGTGACCAAGTAATTTCATATAAAATGAATAGAAAAAATATAATTAGGTTCTCTTCCATAGAATGTTACAGTTAATTGCATTTACTTTTCTAAGAAACCATTGTCTAACTTTAGACCATGATATGCAGTTACTACAAATATCTTGACAAACCTAACCAGTCATTTGTACCCACTGTCAAGTAAATAGCCATCTTCAAGAAGTAAATCAGGACTTACATTCTTCAATCTATGTCATAACATAAATGTATATTCTAAGAAAAAGATTAGTGTGGCACTAAAATTCACCTCCATAATCCAAATATTATTCCAGTAGAGTATTTCAGTATAAGAAAAAGACTGAAAGAAAATCCCATGCACCACAAACTAAATTTACAATTCAATTCAATAAATACGTGTGCCAACATAATACTTATAAAAAAGCTTGTTCTTGACTTGTACACCACAAAATGCAACAATCAAAGCAGACTATTGGCATAAGGGTACGAACAAACAATCTAAAGCTTACACATCGAACTCTGATTATAACTTACAACTTCACTGATAAAAGCCTCTACAGTACACCCACTACCTACACAAAATGATAGCACTGTACTGGGGAATTTGCTAACACAAATCTTAAATCATACAAAAAACATTGTTAAAAATATTGTAATGAGACATGATGAATATGGAGTGGCTAGAACTAACCCTGGCAGACCAGGGCCATAGAGGCCTTGTTATCACCTCAAAAGCACATAACTTCTAATTTAAAAAAAGAGCGAAAATAAACTATGGACTTAGTCACAGCAATATGCTATGGGGATTACAAGCTCACCCTAGGCTCATAGACAATGTTGTTAGCAGTAGCACATGGTCCATCAGCATTAGGAAACTAAAGGCGCTACTTGATGGGAAAACAAAGTACATGAAAGAAGAATGCATACGACTTACTTGTAAAAGCTTGTGGAGCCATTCAGAAATGACCCATATATGTGTAAATATACGGATTAGCTCTTCAGTTACAAAGTACACCAACAGTCTGAGTATAGAGAAAATAAAAATGTCCACATGTTTCAAGTTTCTTCGTGTTTAAAATATGGTAAAATCAATGTAAGAACAGTTTTACAACCAGAAATTATTGAATAGAGGCAAGGAATATAGGGAAGAACATAATCATACACACTCTCCATACCTTGTGGAGGAAGTAAATACTTTGGGAAAAACATCATAGATCCAGCTTTGGAGTCTCAGACAGGTGGCCCAGCAACTCAACTGAGCTTTATAATAATACTGTTCATAGATGTTTCTCATATGTTGATGATTTATATCAATCAAGAGCCTTCTCAGGCTTGCTAGATTACCCAGTTCATAAGGAATAAAAGAAGAATGTTTTCGAGATCACCCAGTTTGGGAGGAATAAAACCAGAAATATGAAACTGAGCTTAAATATGAGACAGACCTTAAATAGGATCAAACACATTAAAATTTATTTGTAAACCCCTTTGTGGAGCAGTGTTTTTGGTATAGAGATCCTTAGTATTGGTCCCTGAACTAAACAGACCAATAGCTGCAGCTCTAATATAGTGTTGTTTCTCAAGACAATGAGAAGAGCGCTTTCTTTTTAGACAGACCTTAAATAGGATTAAACCCATCTGTGGAGCCTACAACCATCCCTAAGACCATAGACCAGTGGAGTATAAATCCTAGGGCTTGCTTTCATTCACCTTTGTAATTCATACTCAACGTATCCAGGACATGAAATGATGGAAATCATTGGCCTCTATCCTTTAACTCTATCAGCTTCTTAATTCAATCCATCAAAGATAGTAGATAACTATCTAGAATGTATGATACCTCAAAATAATGTTTTCTTCTTTTCATTTCTAGGTTGAGCCCTGCAAAATTGCATATTCTCATAGATAGTTTTCTGTAAATGAATCTTCTGCCTTGAATATAGGGCCAATTTGAAAGACACACCCAAAGTCTGCAATTTTTTTTCTACAATTCTTTATTGTAATTCTTTAGGGAGATGAACACATGATTTGGGTTATGAGTTACAAAATTTTTACCAATTTTATTTACATGGAAAGTTTATTCATCAAGATTACAATGCTTGAACTGATTTTCAAAATATGCGCAATTATCTTTTCACACCATGCTAGTATAACACGTCTCAAATCTTTGTCCCCTTCAGGGCATGGCGTGAAAGCACTGGCTGACAATCAACATTTTTTCTCCATATGGAAAGTAGATCGACATTATGAATGTTCAATCTATCATCGTTACGTGCAGGCTTGTAGATTTTCTGACCTTTGTTGTCCATTAGGAGTAAAGATGTGGGATTTAACTCCCATGGTACTCCGTAGCGACATGTGAGAACTTTGTTTTTTTTGCGAAGACAAGAAACTACATGGCACTTTGTATGGCACTGGACACAGTTGACAAGCTCTTCATAGTCATCTGTCTACGTTGATGCAAAATTTGATCATGTGTTGAGAAGACATGGGTCCTGCTCTGCTGATTGGTGGAGTAAAGATGCGCAATGTTGGAGTTGTCGCGGGTTCCAAGCAGTTACATAATGGTCAAAATATTTTTGAGCATTGAGAACTTCTATCTCATTCCTCCAATTGAGGGAATCCATATTTGGTGCATCTTTCAACCAAAAGGAATCCATGTATGTGTGTAGATCCTCGATGCTGCCATTCGTATCTGCATGGAATATCGAAAAATATTATTGTTTAATTCTACTAAAGTTTAATATTTTGTTTAAAAAGTAATGGTAATAAAAAGTACCTGCACCAATAGTCGATTGCATGGAGGCCTTTTAGTAAAACTTCCTCGAGGAAAATTGTAAATTTGCAATGCATGTATTGGGATGTTAAATGTGGATTGTTAATTATATTTTGAATTTTCCACCTGTAATGAGAATCTGAATTGGAGGGCACCTCGGAAGGCATAATATTGTGCAGGTCAAGCCATTTGGTATCAGCAACACTTAGAGTGAAGAAAAACGTTGGGCTCCCAAGTTATGTGATCATGTCAGTTAGCTCATTACAACACTTGTTCCAAAAAGAGCGTGTGCCTCGTAGGGATGAGCCAAAGTGCATGACCATTTCTGGAATTTTTGAATTTGGAAAGTCATGAAGACATTGTTGCAAATCTGATACAGTTGTTGGCAAATTGTTTTCAATGTTTTTTTTAACAAAAACATTGGCATTTGATTGGCTACGGTGGCACATTAGCATGTTATATATGTAGTATCAGAATCTTGGATGCCGACCGAAGCGATTATCATGGTAGCGTAACAGGTGACAGGCATATTCGTGTAGCTCGACTTTTGTAATTCTTGGTTGTGCGATCATGGCAATGCCTGTTGGGAAAAGTGTGGGAAATGCCATAGAAAAGAGGCCCTCAGTAGTGTATTCATTCATAGGCGATAGAGATACTGTAGGCCAATCAATTGAATTTGTTGATTTCGAATTTGTGGAGTGCAAGTAAGCATGAATGCGATCAAGTTCAGTACAGGAGTTTGGAAGAACTGTAACAAATGAAGAAGGTTGGATATCTAATGAAGGTATAATGGCATCAAGATCATGAGTAGAATCGACTATGTTTTCCTGGGGTATAAGTGAAGATGTGGTTACATTATGAAGAAGATTAGAAATATCAGTAGGTTGATCTGGTAGAGTGGAAATTGCAGATGGGTTGAGTTCAACATCTTTGTAGTAGGTATCATGAGTGATTTTGTATTCTAGTGCTACTAGAACACGTGATTTACAAACGATGAATTCATAAGATGTTTCAGAAGGGTTTTGCCTTCTAACAATGAGGACGTCTAATTCAGAAACAAGCCAAGGTAGATATTTCGCAATAGTAGTAATGTCTTGAGGGAAGTTGATTGTATGGCCACTATATTTGTATTGACCACCATGAGCATGTGTTACTTGTAGAATGGGATTTACACGTGCGATCAACATTTCTTCAATCTGTGTTAAATTATGAAGGACATATGGTTGTTCGCCAAGGTCCATGTTGTTGACATGAGTGAAACGGTTTGAATTTTTTGATGTTGCACATCGAGAGCAAGAGAGGGTACCATGTGAACATTTTGTTTTCATGCCTGGATATGATTCTTTGCATAGTGTGCAAACATGCAATGGAGAAAGGTTATCTATTCTTTGCCTAAAGCGACGGTGTTCTTCATTAAGGGGGGGGGGGGGGGGGGTTATATAGGTTTTGATAAAGATTGGGTGAAATGGAATGCATATTTGGGAGAGCACTTGAAGAGGGAAGTTGTGTAATGGAAGAGGGAGTCTCTTTTTGTTTTTTATAAAGAAGTCGTCGTTGCGCATTTATTGCTTATTTATTTTGAGCATAAAGAAGGCGACGTCGTGCTTTTTTTTTCCGCATCTTCATCGTTTGATGACATATCTAACAAAGTACAAATAATTGTATGTTAGGGATGAGGTGTGAGAATTACAAATTACAAATTGAGGTATGAATGCATATGAAATGTATGACATTGTGTTGAAAGCTCAAATTTCTAAATAGCTATTAATAAGCACTAGAAAGAGTTTCAAATCACTTTGAAATAGATGTTGGTAAAAACCTTTTTTGTAGTGCCAAACATAGGTATCTATATTATTGAAATGTGAAAGGGTAAATATACATATTCATAGTTAATCAAAAATGGTATTGTAAAAGTAACTGTGCATTACAACAACATGGTTGTATTTTACAATGGTATGGAGAAAGGAACTATACAGGGATGTTCTTTTCTATCTAGAGAAATAAAAAGGTGTACATATAAGAACAGAGGTCAAAGGCGACGAGCAACAGAGTGCTCTGAAATGGTAAGTGTGGCAATGTCTTTTAGGATCTCCGTGCATCAAAATCATATTGAATTTCTTCTGAACTTAGCAGAATAGGTTGCAAATGCTCAACAACATTGTAGTATTTTTTTAATGGAAAGTGACAACAAGAAGTGGTGGCCTGATATACGACTACATATTTTCTGGAGATTATCTGGTTCAATATAAAGGAGGAACAAGTCTTTAGCTGTGATGCCCATGAGCTCATTTCCCGCATCATTGAAGACAGTGACATTTTGAAGCGGTCCAGTGTGGTCATGTAATTCGATTTTAAGTTTGTAACGGTAGTCGCATTCTGGAAATTCATCGTTGCACTTTGTACAGTGCCAAATATTGTTAGAATGGTGGCTTACTTTTTTCATGCATTGTTTCCCATTGTAATCCAATGGACAAGCAAGGAATAGAAATCGTCCATGCGTAGAATAGTTACTGTGGCACGAACCGAAACCCATACTGCTTTCTCGAAGATTTCCATGCTAGATATTTCCTGAATTGTCTTTTGTGGTAAAGCTCACTTGGAAGACATAGTATAATTTCTACTCAATGAAGGAGACGAAGAGCTATAGCCTGTATCACGGAACCAAGTTTGGAGTTGTTGAGTTTCTTCAATGTTTGGATTTATAAGAAGAGTGGTAGTGGAAATTGTCCCAATAGTGATTCCATTAAATTCAGTTACCCGGACTCCTTTGACACAAAGGATTGGTGGGTTGTCAAAAGAGTGAAGTCCAGCAAGGTCCTTTCCTATAGAGACACATTGATCTCCCCATATTGTTAAATCAATGCTGAAACCTGATTTGTCCTTCAATGTTAGTGTTTTTTTTAATATTTCAGTTCCATCTCTTCTTCTTATTGTAGAAGCAGGGGAGGTGGAGCTAACAACACCAAGAACATCGACAAGCATATTTGGGTTTATGGATTTGATTTCAACAATAGTTCTGAAATGAAATCTTTGGTAAGGAAAGCTTGGATCATCTTCTGAACATGGTGTCACAATTGATGCAGCAAGCAAGTAAATCTCCCATTTGTTGTTTAAATGGTTGTAGTTTGGGTTTGTTTGCTTAATTGTTCCATTGGAGACAATATATAGTTGCCCAACTTCAATGATATTGTAAAGACATTCAGCTAAATCAGCGAATGCAGAAACATGGATTTCATCTTTGTCACGACCAATGAGGTCAAAGCCAAAAAAATTTCCTGACCCACGTGTAGTGTTGTAGTTTTTCAAGGGTGTTTTTGATAATACTCTACCTTGAATCAACCAATACTTTCGGTACGGATTGAGTGATGTAAATGATAGAACCAATGTTGTAGGGTTTATTTTTGAATATTTAAATAAATATAATTTTCAAATTATTATGTAAATTAGATTATTATGCTAAAAATATTTACAATTTAATATATTATTTAAAAAAAAAATTGAATATATAAATAAGTGTATTTTTTATTATTATGTAAATTTTATTATTATACTAATAATATTTACACTTCTGGGGCACTTAAATTATACAATTTAAACAATTTAAAGTCAAGTTTTTTAAAAAAATTATAGAATTTTGATCAAAATTTACTAGAAAAAATAGTTATTATGTATTATTATGATGTATTATTTTTTCATATTATTTTGTAGGTGAAATAATTTATGTGAAGTTATAACTAGCTGTTGCCCCAGAAGGTGCAAGGAGAGGCCTGTTAGGACCTCACAATGTACCATTTTTACCATACATATTGACACCACCTTACCCTTTATAACTATGTTTAAAAAGGGTTCCATCATCATTTTCATTCATTTTATCCAAAGGTATATGAAATCCTCCTCTTTACTATATATTTAATCTGTTTACATATAATTCTACATTACTCTTATATTTCATCATTAATCGAAGGTAGATTGTTGCTAACACAAGTCTAAAATATCGCAGATAATTTATGATAAGGTACGTGCTGTGCTGAAACAATCGGCCGTTGCTGAAACAGTCGACTCCGTTGCTGAAACAGTGAGCGGGCATGCAAATCCCGTCACTACTCATGATTTGCGATTCTGGAAGAGTATTTTGGGAACAATGGCAACGAGATGAAGACAAGCAAGGAAGTGGTTACACGGATTATTCTGAAGCCAGTACTTTCTCTGTATCTGTTGTAACAATATTTTTCTATGGAAGAATAGAAGGGCCCTGTTTTAAGAAAGAAGAACATATTTGGTTAAACATAGATTTGCTCTGATGTAACTGTAATAGATGTCTCCTCTTTAAAAAGAGGAGACATCATCATTAGAAGGGAGAGGAGAGACTGCAGGAGAAACATTGTTTTGAGCAGAAAGGAGCTAGACTCCATTGTAATGTATCATTCCTTTTTGACAGATGAATAAAGGTTTCTTTTGAGCGCTTCAATTTAGCTCTTTCCCTGGGGAATCTTGTGAGAAGGAAAGGGCCCGCCTTCATCACAAGATTCACCCGATTGCTCTTGTAGTTTGTTGAGTTTCTTTATGATATTCACACCTTAATTTAATTCTGTTTGCTGAAACATCAGTTGCATAGTTCTGTAGTTCTTTAAGCATTCTGTTTCCTTTAAACGCTGCATGAGTTTGGTAAGATTCATTCTTAAAGAAGCCAAGAGATCTTTTTCTGTTATCTGTTTGAATGTATGATTGATGTTATCTAGATGTGCAGATTGTATGAGAGGACGCGGAACCCAGAAGAAAACTAATCCTACAGGTGGCAAGGGCAAAGGAAGGGGAGGAAGAAAGACTTTCATTGACGAGATTGTATCAAAGGCTGAATCATCACAGAGATTAAGTTCTCGAAGACCAAAACTTCAGCACTCCCCTCAATCGGATTACAAAATAGAGGAAGTTGTGGGCCCTGGAAACATAGAGGAGCCGGTAATTAAAGGACCAGCAATCAGTGCTGGAGAGTCAGAAGAAAGTGCTAGCAAATCAGCAGAGCACGTTGAGGAACTAATAGAGAGTGTTGGACGACCAGTGGAAAACATTGAGGAGCCAGTAGAAGATCTTGACGATCGAGCAAGTGTAGTAAGAGAACAGCCAATGGAAGGAAACAACGAAGAATTCTTTGGTGGAGGACGTGTAGATCCTGAAGGAGAAGGAAGGGATGAAAATTCTCTCTCTACCTTGGGATTTCCTATCAGTGATCTCCCTAGAGGAACAACTTCTATGAAGAATATTCCATTGTCAGCTTTACCTAACTTCCATGGTTTATCCTCTGAAGATCCGGATGAATTTCTTTTTGAATTTGATATATTATGCAGAAGTTATGATTATGTTACTAATGCTCAAAAGTTGAAACTTTTTCCAGCAACATTAAAAGGAAATGCTTTAAGATGGTTCATGAGCCTTGGAAGTCAGGGAATCACAACATGGGAACAGATGAAACAGAAATTTCTGCTTAAATATCAAGACTACTATCGGACGAGAGAAAAGAGGGACGAACTATTCAATATGGCACAAAAGCCGGACGAGAATCTGGAGGACTATGTAGAAAGGCTGCAGTATAATCTACAGAGATCTGATCATCCGAATATAAGTAAGGAAATTTGCAAAACAATATTACTTAGAGGATTAAGGGATGATTGTTTAGACATGTTAAACATGCTTGGCAAGGGAGATATATCTAAAGAATCATATGATGAGATTGTTGAACTTTGTAAGAGGTGTTCAAGGGGAGCTGCAAGGAACAGAGTAAGTAATAGAGATCCCACCTATTCAAGAGTGCAGAAATCAGCCAGTGGGGGAGCAACAAGAGCTGAAATAGGTAATTTACTTGAAGAATTTAAAACTGAGATGTTAAGTTCTTTTGCTTCACAAATTGACACTTTGCAGGTTAAGAAGAAACAGGCTGAAGCAGAAGCAACTCTGGCTGTCTTTTGCCCGAAGTGCAGAGACAAACATCCACTAAGGGAGTGCCCATTGGACAAAATACCAATCTGCACCCTTTGTGAGAAAGATCATGAAACACAACAATGTCCTTCTCTACCAGGAATAAAGGCAGCATTGCAGCCAACGGAAGAAGAAGCTGAAGCAGTTTACCTGCTAACTCAAAGAAGACAATGGCAACCAAAAGGACAAGGTATGAATTCTAGTATGCCATTTAATCGTTGGAATAATTATTCTGCTTTCAGTCAAACAAATTACCCTCCCTTTAATCAAATGAAATACCCACCCTTAAATCAGATGAATTTCCCACCCATGCAACAATCAAACCCTCCCTTTGTTGATCCTGCAATGTGGACTCCTTGGCCCCCACAGCAGCCATCTTCTTTTAACCCTTGGAATTCAAATTGGAGAAGCCAACAACTCCCGTATCCAAATCAATTTCCTCAATTTCAACAACCACTCCCTCTACCATCAAATGCTCCACCAAATAATCAAATGAGACCCCAGCTACCTGTGCAACCAAATCCTAACCCCAATAATAAAGTTGTGCAAGTCATTGATATTCACAATCAGCCTATATTTCCTACTATGCAATGTAATGATATTCATTTGAGATCCGAGAAAATAGTAGAACCTATTATTGATGACATAACCTCTTCTGATTCTGATAAAGAGGAAACTGAGAAACATAAGAAAGCACAACCACCCTCTAACAAGGGTATTGAAATAACTGAACCACCATTCCCCGAGTGCTTAGTTTTAACTAGAACGCCTGAAACACCTGCTTTTATTCTTTTAGAGGAATTGCAAAATTTGTATGTTAAAATTCCACTTTTACAGGCACTGAGAGATGTACCAATTTATGCCAGAACCATAAGGGATATTTGTGTTAAGAAACCTGGTAGAAAAACTAAAGATCCCCTTACAGTGCTGTGATGGGTGATTTATCTGCATTAATGTTCGGCAAAACCCCTCCTATGAAATATGGTGACCCCGACCATCCTACTGTGACAGTTCAAATTGGTAAAACAATGATTCCTCAAGTTCTGATAGATCTAGGTGCTGCAATAAACATAATGACTCTTGAAACTTCACAGTTGTTACAGCTGAATAACACAATCATAGATACACCAACTATCCTAGAGTTAGCTAACCATTCTACAATTAAACCAGAAGGAGTTGTTGAAGATCTACTTATCTCAGTTGAATCCTGGAATTACCCAGCTGATTTTGTCGTATTGCAAACTAAAACAAAGCTGGGGGGACATCCTTTAATTCTGGGGAGGCCATGGCTAGCCACAGCCGATGCCTTTATCAGTTGCAGATCTGGTTCTATGACAATTTCTAATGGTTATGAAACCAAACAACTTACTCTTTACCCTCATGCTACACCCATAATTAATAATGAAGATTCTATATGGATGGATTATGATGATAATGCTATTCAGCCCATTTTAACTATCGGACAAGCCTTAACTCTTAAAGACAATACAGAGGATGAAATAATTAATAATTTTATTTGTGAACCTTCCTCTGTAATTGCTGAAACACACAATCAATTGACTACAATTTTTGAAATAGATACCCAGGAAAAGATTGAATCTGAAGATTTATCTCAGACATTAACCACCATCTCATCTAAAAGCATAACAATCGAAATCGAACCTGGCAAGACATTAAACATAAATCCTAATCTAACAGTTACTGAAACACAGCATTTAATGAAGTTATTACGTGAAAATAAGGAAGCATTTGCATGGGATTACACGGATATGAAAGGAATCTCTTCTGAACTATGTACTCACCGAATTTATATTAAAGAAGGATGTCGACTAGTCTGTCAACCCCAAAGACGAATGAACTCTAATTTACGGGAAATTGTTAAAGAAGAACTTCAGAAATTGCTTAATGCAGGATTTATATACCCCATATCTGACAGTGAATGGGTTTCCCCATTGGTAATTGTTCCTAAGAAAAACGGGAAATGGAGAGTATGTGTTGATTACAGAGCCTTAAACAAAGCTACTCAAAAGGATCACTTTCCTTTGCCTTTCATTGATCAGGTGTTGGATAGTCTGTCAGGGAAGAAATTATTTTCTTTTCTAGATGGATTCAGTGGGTATAACCAAATTAGAATTGCACCCCAAGACCAGGACAAGACCACTTTCACTAGTCCTTGGGGAACTTTTGCTTATAGAGTTCTTCCATTTGGGCTATGTAATGCACCAGCAACTTTTCAGAGGGCTGTTATAGGAATCTTTTCTGATATGCTGAATGACACTATGGAAATATTTATGGATGATTTTACTCCTTATGGTGTGTCTTTTGAAGATGCATTACAAAATCTTGAGAAGGTACTTAAACGTTGTATACAAGCTCACCTCTCCCTAAGTATTGAAAAATGTCATATGATGATGAGTGAAGGAGTAGTGCTTGGATATTTTATTTCATCTCAAGGTATTCGGGTAGACCCATCTAAAATACTGGTCATTCAGAATCTTCCTGTTCCTAAAACACAAACTGATGTGAGAAGTTTTCTAGGACATGTTGGATATTACAGAAGATTTATTAAAGATTTTTCTAAGATAGCTTCTCCATTATTTGTGTTGCTTATGAAAAATGTTGAATTTAAGTGGACTAATCCTTGTCAGAAAGCCTTTGTAGAACTCAAGCATCAGTTATCTATTGCTCCTATTTTGAGGGGACCTGATTGGGCCCTCCCTTTTCATATATCTTCTAATGCTTCAGACACTGTAATTGGAGCTGTCTTGGGACAAGAGGAGAATCATCTTCCTTATGCTATCTACTTTATCAGTAAGAACATGACCCCTGCTGAGCTTAATTATACAGTTACCGAAAAAAAGTTTCTTGCAGTAATTTATGCCATTAATAAATTTCGACATTATATCACTGGTTATTCTACTTTTGTCCACACTGACCACTCGGCTATTAAGTATTTAATGAACAAATCTGTCACAAATGCTCGAGTTACCAGATGGCTATTATTACTGCAGGAGTTTGATATCACAATTGTAGATCGGCTTGGTAAAGAAAATGTGGTGGCTGATTTCCTTTCACAGTTAAAAACTGATAATAATATTCCAGTAGATGATTCCTTTCCTGATGAGTATTTATTTGCAGTTTCTGCTCACTCTCCGTGGTATGCAGATATTGCCAATTATTTGGTTGCAGGAAAATTACCATCACACCTGTCATACAGAGAAAAGAGAAGAATTGTTCAACAAAGTGCCAAGTATAGCTGGATAAGTGGGTGTCTTTTCTATACAGGGCTTGATCAGGAAATCCGAAGATGCATTAGGGAGGATGAAGTGTATGACATACTAAAAGCTTGTCATGATGGCCCTTGCGGAGGGCATTTTGCTGATAAAAGAACAACACACAAAATTTTGAGGATGGGTTACTATTGGCCCTCATTATTTAAGGATGAAAAGAAATATGTGAGGGCTTGTGACAGCTGCCAGTGAATGGGTCAACCCAATCATAGAGATCAAATGCCATTAAACCCCTAGGTAGTTTCCAAACCATTTGAAAGATGGGCCTTGGATTTCATAAGACCCATTAATCATCCATCCAATCAAAGAACTTATATATTAGTCTCTACAGACTATATGACTAAATGGGTGGAGGCCAAAGCACTTATTAGAGCCAATGAAGAAGCTGTCCTAGCTTTCTTATTTGAAGAAATCTTCACTAGATTTGGAATTCCTAGAGAGCTAGTTACAGATGGAGGACCTCCATTCAATTCTCATGGTTTTAAATCTACCCTTCAGAAATATCATATTCATCATAGAATGACTACACCATACCACCCCTAGGCCAATGGGCAGGTGGAAAGCACAAATAAAGTATTAGAAGCCATTCTAACTAAAACAGTGAAGGATAACCGGAAGGATTGGTCTCAAAGGCTCCCTGAAGCACTATGGACTTACAGAACTACTTGCAAAAACACTACAGGTTTTTCTCCCTATGAATTGGTTTATGGTAAAAATGTTGTTTTTCCTGTGGAATTTGAAATTAAAACTCTAAGAACTGCTTTAGCTGTTAATCTTGATTTGACTAATGTGCAAACAGCTAGGTTGCAACAGCTTCTTGAATTGGATGAAAAGAGATTAGATGCCATTTACCAAACAAACATGATTCAACAACAAAGAATGAAGTGGCATGATTAAATTATCAAACACAAGCAGTTCCAAAAAGGTAATTGGGCCTTATTATATGACTCTCGGTTTGAAAATTTTCAGGGTAAGCTACGTACACGATGGCTTGGACCATATGAAGTAGATGCTATTTTTCCTAATGGAACAGTAAGACTTTTAACAATTGATGATTCTAAAACACCTCTACTAGTAAATGGTCATAGGCTTCGTTTGTACCAGCGCCCTGTTTCTAAAGAGGATTTCAAGGCTGCTTGCATGACTGACACACATTATCTTTTTCTAGGGGAGTCTTCTGCTCCTCACAGCATTTAATTTTCTGCACTGTATTTCTAACATTAGATTAGATTTAAAACTAATAATCCCTGTCAAGGGTTGGCATGTTACAATTGAATTTTGCAGATTATGGAAGAACTCATTAAGGAGGACAGATTCATCGCTAGAAGATCTGAAGCTTCAATCACAGAAGCTTTGTTCCCTTCATTTCAACCCATTTCCTAGCAATATCCCTTTTATTACTTATCCCATTTCTACATTTTTCCCTTTTTCCATTTTTTTCCCCACTTCTACCATTCCTGAAATATCATCCTTCAGCTAGTATTTCCCATTCCTTACTGCTGAAATTATCCCTTAGCAAATACTCCCCCCACTTGTTTTAAACCCAAGTCATTATATCCCATTCTCCTTATTTTTCCCTTTGCTGAAACACCACTTTTAGAAACATGTCATTCATTTTTCCATTGCTGAAACACCACTTTCAGCAACCTGTCATTCATCTTTTCATTATTAAAACACCATTTCTTTCCTCTGCTATACAAGTTTTTCAGTTCTCCACTTTTATTTTTCAGATCCCTTGGGTGAATATTATTCAGTATTGAGCAGATCCTGATATGCTCCTGTTTCTACATTCCAGAGAAATTTAAAGATTCTTCCATTAATATCAAGCCATTATGAAGCACTCTTTACTTCGAATTATAAAAACAAAGGTAAAAATATAAGGTATGTGGTTTTTATGTAATATAGTTAAATAATATTTTAAAGAGAGGATCTTGCTCATAATGATTACAATCCCCACACACTTAAACATCATTTCATCATACGTAAGGGGGGAATTTCGAAAACTGAATCATCATTCCACACCATCCAATCCTCCGTCACTCTTCATATCCATTATTTTCGCCGTTATTGAGACTCCATATCCTCTGTTGCAACAATTAGCTTGACCAAAGCCTGTGTTTCTGTTCTCTGCGCCTCTGCATGTGACTCAAGTTAGTAGCTATGGGAGGTTCGGCTATCAGACATGAGCCTGGTTCGATAACTCTTCTTGAATTTTTCCTGGAGGCCTACCAAATTTTTCAGCAGGCAGGATGGATAACATACTTCAAAAGGTTAGGAGAATTTGATCCTCGGCAAGTTTTAGAGTTTGCGCAGAATTTTCAGGAAGACTACTCAGTGGTTCAAGGGGTCCGAATTTCGGTCACAGAGGAAGATATAGCACAAGTTTCAGGGTTTTCGGTTATAGGTGCTCGCTGGTTCAGCAGGAAACAAGTCATTTTAAATGCATAGCAAGACTTTCTTCTTCCAGAGGAACAGATTGAACATAAAGGCCGTGGTATAAGTCTGCATTCATTACCTTGCCCATGGCCAACAGTAGCTGAATTCATCAAGCACTATTTGACATGCGAGGGGCGTTACCAGGTAGTTTATCAACATGACTTCGTTTTAATGAATCATTTGCGGCATGGTCAATTAGTTAATATTCCTTATTATCTGCTTGGATGTATCAAAAACATGTCATATTACTGTAGACGGGTAAAATTCCCATTATTATCCCTTACCCATCATCGCTTATGTCAATTATTAATTCAGAGGGGTTTTGCTCAGCAAAATCCCCCTCTGAATAATCCACTCCTCATTCCCCAGCAAGCTGAAATTCCCCAGCAAGCCGAAATTCCCCAACAAGCCGGAAGTTCCCAAGAAACTCCCGAAAGTTCTTATGAAAGGCAACTGGACGATATCGCTGACCCCCCATTGATTCCATCCTCAGAACCAGTTGACCTACCCCCAAGCTCATCCCACTTAGCAGAGTCACCCCTTCCCACTGTTCATATCTCTAGCGATGACTCTCAAACACCCCCATCTCCCCATACTCATAAAAGGAAGAGACGAACCCCAACAGTCTTTGTCTCAAAACGACAAACAAGGGCCACATCTCAAGCTGTCACCTCTTCTGAAAGCCCTTCCCCTAGAAAAGAATATTCTCCTACAAAGAAAAGGAAAGTCACTGACTTTTCTGCTTTCCTACCTAGGAGGAAAATGAAAGTGACTGTTGAAACTGAAGTCACTCCCATTTCCCCTGACCCTGCGACTATCCTGTTGAAACTTCAATCCTCATCACCATTCTAAATTCCCCAGCCATTACCTGTCTCGTCTTGTGGCACTACTCCACAAGAACCAAATGCCCGGGGTAAGATGACATCGTTTACTACTCAAACAGTAACTGCTCCACAAGAACCAGTTACTTACCCAGAAGTTGAAACACAAGAACCAGCTACTGAGGTACAAAAATCATACACCAAGCATGATAATACAAGGAAACCAACTGTAGCTGCAACACAAGAACCAGCTACAGCTGTGGATCAGCAGACAACTCCAGTAGAATCAACCAGCACACAGGGTTCACCCACTATGGCATCTTTATTGGAGGAAAATGAGTTTTGAAGTCAGAACTAGAGGCCTATAAGAAAGAATTGATAATGGCAAGAGAAGCCTTTGATAGAGAATTAAATCTCTACATGTTGGCACACACAACATCAACACAAAAGAAGGATCCATGCAGAGAATACATGTGCCATGAATGTGGAAACATTTACCAATAAGCATGATACAAAATAGTCAAAATTCCAGTGCCTGAAGCATCCACATCAGTTACAATTAAAGAAGAATGCCCTACTGTCACACAAGAACTAGTAGGGCCCTCAAAAAGTCTGGAAAAAGAAACCAAAACACAGATATCATGCCCTTTGTTAGTTAGCTCAGCTACTCAGACAATGCCCCAACCCAGTACTTATAATGCCGGGACACCGACTCCACCATGGAAACAATTAGAAATAATGAATAACTGGAAGAAGCAGTATGTTGTGGATCAAGATAAAATACTACAACAACATAAGTTGGCCTGGCAGAATCAGATGTATGCCAACTGGGATAATTGGGAGCAAACACTGCAACAGCTCAAGGATTCTAAGAAATAAATCAAGGAATTAAAAGAGAAACTGGTTTTGATGTTTTCATTAGTGCAAAAATTGTTAGCCACACGGAAACCCTCCTTGAATTATTCTCTCTTCCTTTCTGAACGTCTTGTTTATTTTCAATTGAAGGCAATTAAGGATGGGAGACCTCATGAATTGCTCACAGCGGAACAATTTGTTAAAACATTTGCTGAGGCCCCCACTAGTGACCAACATTTGTTATGTGAACTTTATCAGTCTATTTTTAGACTGCCTGTCTAAAAATAGAACAGTCAAATATTATTAGCCCTTAATAATATTTGGACTATAAACATTATCTTATCATCTTGGAGCACTTCAGTTCAAGCTACAGATGTGGCACATGCAGCTGGCAGAAGGAAATTAGAATTTCCTAAGGGTTAGTTGAGCTATTGCATGGTTGACTTTAGTTAGAACTCATGTGGTAGAGTTTGGTGGAGTTGATGAGACAGTTGATGGAGTTGTGTTCAGTTTAACTTAGTTGAACTAGTTGTATTTAGTTAAACTAACTAATACACTAGAGATGAGTGGTGTGAATTAAATATTATTTAATTCACTAATTATTAACTCATAAATCAACTAAATAACACATCAGTTAACTCAGTGCATGTACAGTTTAGTGAAGACCAGTGGAAGAGGTAGGAGAAAGGGTGGAGTCTACTATCAGTTGTGACTATAGTGTGCATGAGATTTGCACAATCATTGGAGGAGATTTCCAATGAGGATTGTGAAGTTAAAGCCAAGGGAATTCGAATTCATTCCATCTATTCTCTCATTTTGGATTGCGCAGTAGAGGCAGGCAAACAGTGGAGGAGTTTTGAACCCGTGACTTGTTCAAAACTGAGCTAGTTTGTGTGTAACTTTTGGAGACAGTACTGAGTACTTGTGAGGAGTATTGTACTGAGATTTTTACATGATTATTCTTCATTACAATATACATACAGTAGGGGGTTTTCAGCTATAAGCTTTCCCCAGTATACATACTGTGTTATATGTGTTGAATGTCTAATAATGCGCTGTGTGGTAACTTCAATACACTTGTGGCACTGCTTTTGACATTAATGCAGCAGAATTATGGTTATGTATGAGCTAAATAGTATATGTTGGAATAATTCGATGAATAAATTAACAATTTGCTAAATTTCTGTAGTATAAAGCAGAAGTGATCCTCGAGGATCTCATACAGTGTTCCATAATTATTTCGGTAGGCCAGTCTTGTATGGCCAAGATAGCCTCTTGGATACCTATATTTGGCGATATGAACGTTGGGTACAGGGAGGAACGAACCTGTGAAAATAATTTTTTCTCAAGTTTAGATCGGAAGCGGTTGAGTTTTAAGTTGTTGTAATTCGAATTGCAGAATTTTTTTCTTGGTGTCACACGCGAAGATGTCTTTCGTCGGCTTGCGATTGGAGTATGCCTTGGAAGGCAGCTCGAATTATATTGCATGGAAAGATAGGATGGAGGTGGTGCTCGATGACAATGGGCTGAAGGAGTTCATAGATGCTGAAGTTCCAAAGCCTAGCGATGCAACCTTGGTTGTGGCTTGGAAAAAGAAGACAGCAAGGTGTCGAAGGATTCTGTTGGAGGGCGTGAAGGATCACATTGTATCTAGCCTACATGGAAAAGCTTCTCCATACTTGATGTGGAAAGCGTTGACATAATTTTTCAAAAGCAAGAGCGACCAAAGGAAGTTGGCGCTCAAGGATAAACTCAGGAAAATAAAGATGGAGAAGAATGACACTATTCCGGTATACTTGACCAAGTTTTTCCACTGCAGGGATGAGCTTGGGAGTGTAGGAGTTAGTGGATGAGTGGCCAGTGAGCTTAACTCTCCTCAGGCTTCGAGAAAATTTGGCATGCTCCTCGGGGCAGTGTCAATGATCGGGGAAAAAATTTGCCGGATGGGAAGGCATCGTGATCTTTGTGAAAGTCTGGTGGAGTACCAGAGATGGATCTTCATCAAAGATATCTGATGAAGAAGATTGCGCTTTGGCTGCCAAAGCAAGGAAAGGGAAGGGCAAGGAGAAGGCTTCTCAATCCGGTGCGAATGGTAAAAAGCGTGACATGTCCAAAGTGAAGTGTTTTCACTGTCACAATCATGGACATTACGCCACGAATTGTCCACAAAAGAAGAAGAACAAGCAGGCTCCTGGAGCTGCAGCTGGTGAGGCTCTTGCCTCATAATTTGAGCTGGACTTCTCATTGATCACATGCATGGTGTCTAGTGCATTGGGATCAGGGTGGTATTTTGATAGTGGCGCTTCCTTTCACATGACGGGAGATGCAAATCTTTTCAGTGACTTGGTGGAGAAAGGTCTCCAGATGCATGTTGAGTTGGGCGACGGTGGATGATACAATGCGACCGGCATTGGTACCATAACCTTTCAGAGGGAGTCGGGTAAACTCATTCTTTTACAAGATGTATTGCATGTACCAGGTCTAACAAAGAATCTGATCTCAGTCGCAATGTTAGAGGATAAAGGGTATGAAGTTGTCTTTAGAGAAGGGAAAGTTTTCCTTCGGCACAAGGCAACGGGACAAGTCAAGAAGGTTGGGATTCGGGAAAAGAATCTCTACAAACTTGAAGTAGATGGGATGTCTACGGAGCTTCCTACTGTTGGGAAGCAGGAGAAAGACATGCAACTGATGCTTGAGAGGGAGCAAGTTTTGCATGCAGGTGAAAGTGAACCTCAAGGTGTGGAGCAGCCACAAGAGGATCATGGAGTGCAAGAAACCACTCATGCAGAGAAATTTCGTGCCAGATGGGCAGAGGGAGTGCATGCAGCTATACCACCAGGTGAGAGGTGGGGCGACATGCATGATTAATCCCAAGAGGAGATTTCTGGGCAGGATTCATGAGATGGTGTGGATCTCATGAGTTGAACCTGGCTACGAGGTGCCCACAGTGCAGCAATAGCAGATCAGTTGGATTGATGCAGGCAGATCAAAGTGACAGTGTCGGATACTGGAGCGCAGATCAGAGTTGACAGCAAGTGCAAAGTGCATGGGTGCAAGAGTTCAACAGCGCAGTGGTTCCTGATGACATGTGTAGTTGGTACCAGCAGAAGTCGAAGACTTTGATGGTAGATGCATCAGACTGATTGAGTTTTTTGGAGCCTATTCAGTTTCGGAGATGTTGCATGCAAAGGGTGCATGGCGCATGCATGGAGTTTCATGGTGCATGCATGAGTTTGCATGGCGCATACAAAGGGTGCATGGCGAATGCATGGAGTTGCATGGCGCTTGTGAAGGTTGCAGGGCGAATGCATGGAGTTGCATGTCACATGCAAAGACAGTCCTTTCTTGTTGAGAGGGAGTGTTGAAAATGGCAACAAGAAACAGTGAAGGAGGCCTCCTGAAACATCTTTCCTGATCCTAGTTGGAAAGTGATCACCTAAACTAGGTGGGGACCACACATGTAATTTTTGTCGAAAAGTCTATTTTTAGACTATGTCTATTTTTAGACATATGGAGCATGGTCTAGGAGTTGCGGGATGCTATTCTTGGATGATTGGTCAAGTTGGTAAAAATATATGGACAACTATTTTTATACATATAGGTTGAAGTCTATTTTTAGACTGCCTGTCTAAAAATAGAACAGTCAAATATTATTAGCCCTTAATAATATTTGGACTATAAACATTATCTTATCCTCTTGGAGCACTTCAGTTCGAGCTACAGATGTGGCACATGCAGCTGGCAGAAGGAAATTTGAATTTCATAAGGGTTAGTTGAGCTATTGCATGGTTGACTTTAGTTAGAACTCATGTGGTAGAGTTTGGTGGAGTTGATGAGACAGTTGATGGAGTTGTGTTCGGTTTAACTTAGTTGAACTAGTTGTATTTAGTTAAACTGACTAATACACTAGAGATGAGTGGTGTGAATTAAATATTATTTAATTCACTAATTATTAACTCATAAATCAACTAAAGAACACATCAGTTAACTCAGTGCATGTACAGTTCAGTGAAGACCAATGGAAGAGGTAGGAGAAAGGGTGGAGTCTACTATCAGTTGTGACTATAGTGTGCATGAGATTTGCACAATCATTGGAGGAGATTGCCAATGAGGATTACGAAGTTAAAGCCAAGGTAATTCGAATTCATTCCATCTATTCTCTCATCTTGGATTGCGCAGTAGAGGCAGGCAAACAGTGGAGGAGTTTTGAACCCGTGACTTGTTCAAAACTGAGCTAGTTTGTGTGTAACTTTTGGAGACAGTACTGAGTACTTGTGAGGAGTATTATACTAAGATTTTTACATGATTCTTCTTCATTATAATATACAGACAGTAGGGGGTTTTCAGCTGTAAGCTTTCCCCGGTATACATACTGTGTTATATGTGTTGAATTTCTATGTGCGCATGTGAATGTTTTCAATACCGCTTGTTGTTTTTATTTCCGCATGTGATGATTAATGCGTAGAAGAGATTATGTGTTATGTATGAAGCTCAAATAGTATGTGACCAAGATAATCTCGGTTAATAATTCAACAAATTATTCAAATTTCTACAAGCACTACTACTTTTAAAATGATTCTCTAAAATTATCATTGTACATACCATATTCATTGTTGGTTGTTTTTCTATATTCAGATTTCGGTTTCAGGACAGGTAGAACAACTCCTCCTTCTATGGATTCACCCTCTAAAAGCCTGTCTATTTAATGTATTTTCTGAGTCATTTGTAAGGGTGGAAAAATTTGGAAATCACTGGGATGCACTAAGCTTCATTGTACATCTTTGTAACCTGTTGGCAGGGAATTAATAAAGACTTGTAGCAATTTTTTATGGGATCCCTGTGGTATGGAATTTTAACACAGTCTCTTCATTTGTAATCATCTGTTAAATTCTATGTATTCCATTCATTCATTCCATTATTTCTATTGAATGTTTTCAAGTTAGATAGGTAGAATCCACTTTTTACAGTGCTCTGCCTTGGGAAAATCATTCAATATTTCTATGTTTTCTACTGTTTTAGAAGGATCCATCTCACATGCCCTCCTTAGCTCCTCACCAGTCTTAAACATTTCATAATCATAAAATTAAAAGTGTTAGAGTCCATGCCTACCTTGCCCCATAGAATACCCTGTATTTTTTATTTAATTCCCCAGATTTGAATTGCCCAACTCCATTTGATCCAACAAAAAACCCAGAAAATTTATAAAAAATATTTCGTGCTACTATACCTAGCCTAAAATCAATTCTGTTGTCATACTTCATTGAAATATCTGAAGGAGAGAGCCCTCTCCCTGCCTTGTAGGGCTAGCTACAAGGTTAAGCGTGGTTTGTGGTTACCCTAGTTTTCCTTTCTTCAGTATGAGGTCAAATTAGGTGATAACACCCCACAGGAGGGTATGCCTCTATCCTTTGCACCCTCTCTTATTTCCTCTTTTTATTCAGCTAGTTTTCCTGTTTCTGTGCCTGGTCCTTCTAGGCCTCATCATATGGAATGTTTACACATGTAAGATGTCATAGATTCCCTGGATAGAATTATCACTTCAATCCCTCCCTCCTTTGTAGATCCCCCGTCTAATGCTGTCGTCGATTAGACCTCTCCCTTACCCCTTATTCCTGAGAAACCCCCATATATTATTCATTCCCTGATGAAAAAACTGTGGTCGAGTGTGCACATAGGAGGGTTAGAGTCCAATCCCATCCCGCTCAGCCCGAGAAAGCTGAGAGGAAGGAAGTCAAATAAATCCAAGGCGTAGGTCAAGGCTAAAATAGACATTGCTGATGGGAAGAAACTTTCCCTTTCCGGGGTGCTTAGAGTAGCGCAGTCCCCGTCTCAGGCTCCCTGATGATCATACTCTCTTTCAACTATAGGGGTTTTGTTAGTCAACCCAAAAAACTAGCTCTGAAGGAACTAATGAAATCCTATACACCAAATTTCCTTATGCTGCAGGAAACATTGGGTTCTGGGTCTGAGGTGGTAGTTTCTCTTTCAAGGATGTTCCCTGGGTGGGGATTTCAAGCACTGGATTGCCATGAAATATCAGGAGGTTTGGCCTTGGGGATAAAGACTGGGCGCTTGAAGGAAATATCCTCATGGGGTTTTGATAACGCTCTGGCAATGGAAGTTTATTCGAACAAAATTTGTCATTCGATCCTTCTGCTGAATGTTTATGGCCCATGCCATGAGAGGGTGCAGTACTTGTAGGTTTTAACCCTGTACAAAAATTATCTACAAACGAATCTTTAAAATAGAAAATAAACAATAGCGAGAGCATAAAACATAAAATAGATAAACATAGAGATTTTCCCCTGGATCCCAAATCGGGACAACCAACTTGATTTTTCATTATATTCCTTTTAATGTTACAACACATATATATACATGTTGAAGCATACATAAACCCAATCCATTAACCCTGGATTAGAACATAATCGTAGTTCCTTTGACCAGATCTACAAAATACCAGGGGCTGAAAACCATCATGCCCCAAAACCATGTGCAAACCCATGCACAAAACCATGGGTAGGTTCACCCACCAAAAAATAGGGTCCAAAATTTTTTTCCCAGGGCACTGCCCTAGACCCTGAACAAGGGGGACTATCGCCCCCCCTGTGACCCCCCTGCTGCGCCCGATGCAACATACAGGGGGGGCTATCGCCCCCCCCGCGCGTGACTAGTCATGGAAAGAATATAACACATACCCAACATTCTCCCACTTGTTGTTTTCTTTCCACAGGAGAGCTTAGTAATTATCCCAGCTCTGCAACACCCATTGTTTCTCTACACCAAGAGAACTTATGAGTGCTCACAGACTTCGTCAATGCATCTACAACATTCTTCAAAGTTTCCACCTTTACCAACAACACCCTTTTAGCCTCAACCATATATCTCACATAGCGATATTGAACATCAATGTGCTTTTTCTTTGAATGATAAGCAAGGTTCTTAGCCAAGAAAATTGCACTTTGGCTATCACAGTCGATCCTTATAGCTTACTACACCAACCCCATACTTGAACACAATCTCTGCAACCAAACTGCTTCCTTGCTTGCATGAGTGGTTGCCATGTATTCTGCCTCTATAGTCGAAAGAGCCACTACAGACTGTTTTTTACTCGTCCAACTGACTGCACCTCCAAATAGGCTAAACACATACCCACTTGTAGATCTTCTTTGGTCCAGATCTCCAACCGAGTCTGTATCAAAAAAACCACGAATGTCCAACACTCTTTCCAATCCTGGTCTTCCCTAGTAGCATAAGCCATAATCACTAGTGCCACACAAATATCTGAAAACCCGCTTCACTGTTGTCCAATGCTCCTTCCCTGGGTTTGACATAAACCTGCTCAATACTCCCACTGTATGTGCAATGTCTGGTCTATTACATACCATTGCATACATCAGGCTACCCACTGCACTTGCATATGGAACACGAGACATATCCTCCTCTTCTTCTTGTGTCTTGGGACAATGTTCAACAAACAGCTTTACACCTACAAGAATAGGAACATTCATTGGTTTACTATCCCGCATATTGAACCTCTGCAATATAGTCTCGACATACTTCCTCTGGTTTAGCCAGAGCTTCCTCTTTTCCTGATCTCTCTTAATTTCCATGCCCAAAATATAGTTTGCAACACCAAGATCCTTCATGTCAAATTTGGAGAACAATTGGGCCTTCAAATATTAGATAATTTCTTTGTCATTTCCAATCAACAACATATCATCCACATACAAGACCAAATAAATAACACATTCACCAATTAATTTAAAATAAACGCAGTGATCCTCCTTGCTTCTGGTGAAGCCAAGTCCCTGTATATAGGTATCAAATTTCTGATACCACATCCTTGGTGATTGTTTTAACCCATACAAAGACTTCTTTAATGTGCATAATAGTTCTCTCTTCCCCTTCACCATAAAGCCTTCGGGTTTTTTCATGTAGATCTCCTCTTTCAAATCCCCATGAAGAAACGTTGTCTTCACATCTACAACAACAACAGATAAAAGTAATCTAATAGAAGTATCTTTGGCAACAGGAGAAAAAATATCACCAAAATAAATTCCCAGCACCTGGGAATAAACTTTTTCTACCAACCTAGCCTTGTATTTCTCCACCTTGCCTCTACATTCATCTTCTTCTTACACACCCATTTGCTCCCGATGGGCTTCCTTCCAGTCGGCAACTCCACCAAATCCCATGCCTCATTTTTATGCAAGGATGCCATTTCATCAACCATGGCCTCCTACTAGAGTTTTCCATCCTCTAAATCTACGGCCGCCATGACGATTCTGGGATCATCATCAGTTATAGTTAAAGAAAAATTTCAATGTAAAGCAAATGGACTATACCATTTTGGCTGTCTTCTTTCCCAAACTGATCTTCTCACAACTAGAGTTTGTGGCTCTTCCTCTTCTGAGTCTTCTTCCATTGCAGAGTTTGATTCATCCTCCTTTAGCTCAAACTCTATCTTCTTAGGTTCCTTTGGTAGGACTTCATGTTTAAAAACACCTTTCACCTCTCTAAACACCACATCTCAGTTGTACACAACCTTCCTTGTTTCCAGGTTCCAAAGCTTGTATCCCTTTAAACCATCCTTATACCCAATAAAGATTGCACCTTTCAGATTTATTATCCAACTTGGTCCTCTTCTCGTATGGAACATGTACATATGCATCACATCCAAATACCCTTAGATGTGAAAGAGAGGGTTTCTTACCAGTCCATACCTCATGTGGAGTCTTATCCTCCAACGCTGATGAAAGTGATTTGTTAACCAAGTAACATGCAGTCTCCACTGCCTCTGCCTAGGATTCTTTTCCTAACCTGGTACCAATGACCATGCTTCTTGCCCTTTCCATCAGCGTTTTGTTCATTCTTTCTGCAACTCCATTTTTCTGAGGTGTGTATGGAGTAGTCTTCTGTCGTGCTATACCACACTTCTTACAGAACTCTTCAAATTCCTTCTTGCAGAACTCCCCACCATTATCTGTCCTCGGCACCTTTATCTTCTTCTCTGTCTAGTTTTCCACCAGAGCCTTAAATTCTTTAAATCTGTTAAAGACTTCAAATTTATTCCTCAAGAAATATATCCATGTATTCCTTGAGAATTCATCTATGAATGAAACATAGTACATAGACTTACCTAGTGATGGAACTGACATAGGTCCAAACACATCACTGTGCACAAGCTCTAATATCTTGTTTGCCCTCTTAGCACCAGAACGAAAACTCACCCAATTCTGCTTCCCATATACACAATGTTCACAGAAATAGAAATCCAGAGAGCGATTAGACATACCTTCTACCATACCATTTCCATGCAGTATCTGAAGGTGCTTCTCTCCAATATGTCCAAGCCTTTGATGCCATAGCATGGTCTTTTCTCCAAAGACCGCTAGGCTTTCCGCTCCACTTTTGGGAAACATAAAACTGTTGCACCCATCAATAATAGTGTTGCCCTGAAGCTTGTACAGAGTTCTAATATGAACTCCCCGCATTAATACTAGTGCTCCCCGAACCATATTACAGGTATCTTTCTCAAACACTGTTTTTACACCTGCATCATCCATCTTACTTACATAAATCAGATTTCTGGCCAATGCAGGAATGTGCAAAACACCTGGAAGTGTTATAATCCTTCCACCTTGCGGCTTCAGCTTGAATTTTCCACGTTTGACGATTCTGGCCTTCCTATCATCACCTAAGAAGACATCACTACCATCATATTTCTCATACTCGCAGAACCACTCCCTATGGGGAGTGAAGTGAAAGGATGCACCCGAGTCAATCAACCATGACTCATGATCTACATGTGTATTTGTAGAAAAATCCAAATACACATCCCCACCTTCATCCAAGTTGGTTTTTACCTCTGCAAAAGGAGCATCATTAGATCCCTTTCCTTTCTCAGGAGCTTTAGATCTGTAGTCCTTTTTGTAGTGCCCTTCCTTTCCTCATTTCTAGCACACCTTTACAAAATTTCCAGGAGATTTAGATCTCCCATTTGAAACCTTATTATTGTTTCTGTTCTAGGACCTTCCTCGTACAGATAAGGCATCTCCATTCTAACCCTCCATATTTCTTCGTCTCATTTCCTCCGACAGCAAGGCTGAGACAATGTCATCAAAATTCAAGGTAGTTGTATTGCTACCTATTGCAATAACCAGATTGTCCCACGAGTCTGGTAGAGAACACAAAAAACTGATGCACTTATCTTCATCTGAGATTTTAATAGCAACGGATGAAAATTGACTTACCATAGTATTGAAGGCATTAAGATGCTCTATCACCGAGTCTCCATCCTTCATCCTCAGGTTATACAGCTTTTTCCATAGGAACAATTTATTCACCAGAGACTCAGATTGGTACAAATTCCCAAGTTTTTCCCACAAATTCTTCATTGTAGCTTTCCTAGATACATTCAACAATATCGAAACTGAGACACACAACCGTATTGTTCTCTTCACCTTTCGATCCAACTTTTTCCAGTCCTCATCTGACATTTCCGTTGGTTTAGTACCTGGATCTACCATGATCCACTGGTATTTATCCACCAGCAGATCCTCCATCTTGAGCTTCCACAACTCAAAACTCTGACCATTAAATTTTTCAATCTCTATCTTTCCACTGCTCACTGTCTTCTTTCACCGCAAGAATCAATCCCGTAGATCTCCCACTGAATAGGGTCTACCTCAGGCCCGAGAAAAAAACCCCTCAGTAGCAAAGGCGTCCCCTTGAAGCCGAAACTACTCTGATACCAAATGTAGGTTTTAACCCTGTACAGAAATTATCTACAAATGAATATTTAAAACAAAAAATAAACAATAGCAAGAGCATAAAACATAAAACAGATAAACAAAGAGATTTTCCCATGAACCCAAATTGGGACGACCAGCTTGATTTTTCATTATATTCATTTTAGTGTTACAACACACACATATATACATACCGAATCATACATAAACATCAATCCATTAACCCTGGATTAGAACATAACCGTAGTTCCCTTGACCGGATCTACAAAATACAAGGGGTCAAAAACCATCATGCACCAAAACCATGTGCAAACTCATGCACGGGCGCTGCCCCAAACCCTGATCAGGGGGTGCGAGACTGATACACCTGATGCAACGTACAGAGGGGGCTATCTCCCCCCAACGCATGACTAGTCATGGAAAGAATACAACACATACATAATAGTACTAGAATTCACTTTATGCAAAGGATTGTCTTCATCATCCTCATCTTGTCTTGGGAGGAGATCTTAAATTCTCCCTTGGTCAGTCAGAATCACGGGGCCCATCGCCCCATCCCAACCCTCTCACAGAATTTTTCACTAATCTTTTGTCTTCCACACATCTGGTGGACACAAGCCTGTTAAAGTCGAGGTCGACATGGAGGAACAGATGGGAAGGGGAGGATAGGGTAGCAAAGAAATTGGATCGTTTCCTTCTCCATGAAGAGATGGTGGCGAGGTGTTCGATTTTCGGCACTAGGTAGGTGAAGGAGGGCTCTCTGATCATCTACCCATTCTTATTGAAATCAAAGGTCCCAAAAAAAAGCCCGGCACACCTTTCAAGTTCAATTCTTCGTGGCTCAAAGAGGATTATTTTTCCTCTCTTTTCCATGCCACCTAGAGGAAGGAAGGGCCAAGGGAACCTGGATCGCATGGAAGGACTTTTATGTAGAACCTAAAAGAAATGAAGAGGGCAACACTGGAATGGGAAAAGGCTAAGACCGTCAAAGAGGAAGAAGACCTCCATAGGATCAATGAGGAACTTGACTTTCTCGAAAGCCTTAAAGGGGCTGGCTATGCCTCTGTGGAAGCAAGGGATCACATAAAGTGCCTGGAAGAAAATCCTCTTGGTCAGAGAGGAGAGCTGGTGCCTTAAGAGTAGGGTTGCTTGGCTACAAGCCGATGATGAAAATACTAAATTCTTCCAAAATTATGCAAAAGAGAGAAAAAACATCAATACAATCTGGAGTATGAGGAAGGAAGAAGGAGAGGAGGCTCGCTCCTTTGAGGCTCTCTCTGACCTTGGTGTTAAGAATTTCAAATCTTTATTCAGGGTCCCTAGGGAGGTGTCTATAGCTAAAGTCATTAGGGTGGCTCAATTTTTCCCTAGATATATTGATGAAGAAGGAAATGACAGTATCATGGAACCTGTCACAAAGGAAGAAGTGGAGGACATACTTAAGGCAATGTAGAAGGACAAGAGCCCAGGCCTGGATGGATGGATGGTGGAATTATTTCAACATTTATTCGAGTTTTTGGGGGATTATTTATTGGCGGTGGTGGAAGAATCAAGGACCCTGGGACTAATCTATCCTCCCTTCAACTCTACCTTTCTAGCTCTTATACCAAAAAATGATCGGCCGGATTCATTCAATGAATTTCAGCCTATCTCCCTTTGTACCTGCATATATAAAATCATAGAAAAAGTGATTGCAAATTGCCTCAAGCCTATTCTCTCCAGTAACATCTCATTGGAGTAGTTCAGGTTTCTAGATGGAAGACAGATTCATGAGACTATGGGGGTTACTCAAGAAACTCTTCACAGCTTAAAATTGAGGAAGAAAAAAGGTGCTATCATTAAAATTGATCTATCTAAAGCATATGATAGAATCAATTGGATGTATATCCAGATCCTCCTTACTCACTTGGGTTTTCAAATTGATTTCATAAATTGGGTCATGGGATGTATCACCTCTTCCATTATTGTCGTATTGATCAATGGAGTAGCCTCAAATTTTTTGAATTTCCAAAGAGGGCTTCGGTAGGGGTGCCCCTTATCCCCCTTGCTTTTTCTCCTGGCTGTGGAAGGCCTAAGCTTGATGATTCATGAGGCAAAGAGTAGGGGAACTCTAAAAGGGATTGAAGTTGCAACAAATCAAATTGTCACCCATCTTCTCTTTGTTGATGATATTACCCTTTTTAGTAATGGCAACCTGGATGATATTCAACGTCTCCAAGACATCCTGGACCTCTTCCTTAAGGCAACAGGGCTCAGCATAAATTTTCAGAAATCTACAATCACAACTTCCAGATTCTCAGTAGCAGAATCGGTCAGAGTATCAAAGATCTACAGTTCAAAGAAAAAACCCTGCATGATCCTTTTAAGTATCTGAGTTTCTTCCTAAAACCAGACTCCTACCATGTATAGGATTGGCACTGGCTTATTGCTAAGATAGAGTCTCGAATGAAACATTGGAGCTACAAATGGATGTCCATGGTTGGGAGGTTGGTGCTGATCAAATATATTGCCTTGGCCATACTATTTTATTGCGCTGCCCTCTCATGGGTCCCCAGAAGCACTCTGTCTTCTATCAATAAAATCTGCAATCACTTCCTCTAGGTGGGCTCAAAGGAGGAAAAGGTGATGCCCTAGGTTGCTTTGGACAAGATTGCTCATCCAAAATCCTGGGGAGGCTGGGGCATTAAGGAGATTCCTTCTTTTATGGGCTCTCTAGCAACTAAGCTAGGTTGGCGTATAATAACCAAGGAAAATCGATGGACGTCAGTCATTAGATGCAAATATTATGATCCTATGCCAACTGTGGAATGGATGTGTATGTCGAATAAGACTGCAAAGAACACATCCATTGTCTAGAAAGCTTTGGTGATGTCGATAAAAATCATAGAACAAGGGTTAGCGTGGTACATAGGGGATGGATCTCAGGTTTGGATTGGCCGTGACCCCTGGGTGGGATGCTCGGGGAGATTTGCTCTCTCCTCATAACTCATAGATCATCTGGATCGTCATGGGTTCATAACCTTAAATCATATTGCAAACCATGGTCAGATCACGATTTGGAGGCAAGAGTGGCTTTCTAGAGAAGCACTTCAGCTAGAGGATAGATGGCACGAGGAGTGGCAGGGGTTTATAAATGAAATTCAGAACTCAAACGTCAGACTTCATGATAGACATGATGAATTGAAGTGGGTTCATGCTCCATCGGGCAGTTTCTCCCCAAAGTTTGGATATAAGTGGCTAATGGCCCAAAAAGGTTGGGGGGGAACCAGAATGGTGGTACAAGCCCCTATGGCTACTAAAGGGACTGGAAAAAATCAAGCTCTTCTTTTGGTGCATTCTTCAGAATGAGATCCCCACCTAGGATTTTCTTCAGCGCAGGGGAAAGATAGGGCTAGGCTAGTGCACACTATGTAAATCTAGCATGGAGTCTGCGCACCATCTCTTTCTATCTTGCCCTTTCAATAAGCAGCTCTGGATAGAGACTTTGAGGCTCCTAAATATGTCACAACTATGGGAAGGTGTTGATGTGAGGGCCGCTTGGGAGCGATGGTGGCAAGCCTCTCCAGATGATAGAGTCAGAAACCTCCCTCTTATTGTTGCCTGGGGGACTTGGATTGCAAGGAATTGTAGCATCTTTCAAGACACCCTTTTCCCCATCAATCGTCTCGCAGCTAAGAGTGCGTCCATATTTGAATTCATTCCACTCCCGGCTACCCCCCCACAAGCCAGATTTATTGCCCACGAGCACATTAGAGGGGATATTCCATGGTACTATTTTAATGGGGCTTCTGACCCTCAGAATAGGTGTGGGGTGGGTCTAGTTATCCATGATCCTGATGGGAAAATATTGAGAGCATCTATAGGGCTAGGCCAAGGGACAAACAATTTTGCTGAACTAAAAGCTCTTCATATTCTGCTTTGCTGGCTTTCATTTCTTGGGATAAGAGATGCCTAAATATTTGGGGACTCTATGATTATCATCAAATGGTTTAACAAAACACATAGATGCCAAAATTTCATTTTATCTACTTTTCTTGATGAAGTTTTCACTGTAAAAGCTTATTTTAACTTGTTATATGCTTATCACATTTACAGGGAACAGAATCATGTAGCAAAAATCTTATCTAAGGAAGGTGCTAGACAAGATATGGGGTAATGGGTTGTTGTAGCAGATGAGGGGGGGCAGATTCAAGGGATCGATCTCCCCCCTTTTGCTCACTAAGATCCTACTATCCACCCTCTCATCCACTATTCTGGTTTATTTTCTGTTTTTAGTTATTTCCTGCACTGATATTTATGGTCTTTAAAACTTTTAGGGTCTTTGTTTCGAATTGTTTTCCTCACTAAGGAGATCCGGGAGACTGTTGCTACATTAAACTTATATTTTTCTATAATACTGGAAACTTGGGAATGGTATCTACCACCTAGTTTTAGTCATGACAAAAGTCATGGTGTTGATTTCTACAGACATGGTTTGTCTTCACCTTTGTTTCAGGCTTCCCACATCATAAGGGAAGACTGGGGGGTTGAAAGGAGATGACAAAAAAATGTATTTTTTTGTTTGTTGGACTAATTTGGGTGGATTGACTAAACATCAATTTCCTAGTGGCAACTACATTGCTCTCCTATTCTTACAAATAAGGAAAATGTAGTTCTTCAAATGCTTTTACATATACTATGTACGCTGCTATAAAATCAATAGATGGGTTTTATTTTTTCTTTGGAAAAAAAGAATTAGAATTACAATTAGAGTTACAATTACAATTTCACAATTTCACATACAATTACAATTACAATATTTACAATTACAATTACAATTTACAATTACAATCATTTCACATTAATACAATTAAAATTTTACAAATATTTTACATCTAATTAGAATTGAAATTAGAATTTTACAATTTCACATACAATTACAATTACAATTTTAGAATTTTACATACAATTAAAATTACAAATACATTTACAATTTTACAATTTTACATAAAATTAAAATTAAAATTTCAATTACAATCACAACATAATATTTAATAAATATCATGATTTAATATTAAAAATAAACATCACAATCATGATAACCATCGTACAAACATCATATTCAACTAAAAAACACATTCAAATTCGCTAACATCATCTAATCATCGTGATCATGATCATCTAACAAAACACAAGAATTGTATAACATCATCACAACACAAACATCAAATGTACATTTCATGTCAAATAACTGCTATCACATACACATCTATCTGCAAGTTGCACATTAAATGAACATATCTAACATGACCTAACAATATACACATCATGATGATCACCAACATGTAAATTAAGTACAACTGCAATATGAACATAAAATACATGGACCATATATATATATATATATATATATATATATATAATGTCAAAAATATACAACTATAATATAAATGTCAGATATCAGCTAGTGGTACATTAATAGTAGTACTAGTCGAGGCATGCTCAATCAATGGTGCAGCATCGACAAGCTCAAATAAATGTCGATCAACACATGCTTGCTGATCTAGAGGTGCCTTATGCTAAGTCAACTGCCTGCTCATGATGACTCGATATGGATGGTCCAGCTTGCTCATGATCATGACTGTTGGATGTTGCAGGCTGCTCATGATCACTCGACGTCGATGGCCCAGCCTGCTCATGATCATGAATGTTGGATGTTGTACGCTACTCATGATGACTCGATGTGGATGGTCCAGCCTACTCATGATCATGACTGTTGGTTGATGCTACAGGCTGCTCATCTCTAGCGTAAGGTGAACGATGATCACTCCCTTGATCGTGATCATCAGATGATGCGTTATTGCTTGACTATCGATGTACTACATCTCAAACATGCCTACGTCTAACGACCCTCCTCAACCATGCCACTAAGATGGTAGCTCCTACGACATGCTGTAGCAAGGTCAACATATCACATGGCACACCTCTCCACATCATTTTTAGCCTATCATTGGCCTATATCTCTCTTATAGTGGCCGACTTGACTCCCTCCTCCACAAGCAGTCGATAGAGTTGGTCACCCAACTCCATCCTAAATCTAGTGTCAGGCCTACACCTAACACCAACCGGTACCTGCGCATGATCATGAGGACCATGTATGTCTACACTGGCCTAATCCTTTTCATCTTCCATCTCCTGATCATCATCAGGATCTACACCTAGATCATTTGGTGGTAGTGGCATCTCATCGCCATCAAATGACCCAATATCTACAAAATATATATAAGTACACAACAATAATTAGAAAATTTCATTAAACGATTAAATAAAAACTAGTTAAAGAACATGTTAGAATAAATTTAAAGAAAACACCAATATTACCTCTATCATCCAGTGGCTCATTATCTATGAAGAGGATGTTGGCACACCCTCGCCAATCCAAAACAGACAGGGGACCAGAACGAAGACATGATCATCAAAATTGGATAGAAACTCTAGTGCATCATGCAATATCCTCAAAGAAAAGTCTAACTCGCCCCTCTTGGGCATCATCTATCCCCACATTTGCATCCATACATGCAGCATCGACCTACGAGGATGTCAAAAAAAAACAGGCCTAATCTTTGGAAACCTATAAAAAATAAACAAAATAGATCTGAAGCAAAATGGAATTTCCCCCTCCTTTGTGCTTGAGCATGAAATCTATCTAAAGTTGTACATAATTGCCACAAAAAATTCATAGACCACCTCTCAAGTCGTGGCGCCTATAATAAAGAATCAACATAAAATAAAAGCGGGAAACTAATGCGTTGCTCGTCATTGTTATGGTGTTAAATGGTCAAAATCAGTAGTGAGAGGCACCTCACCTCCTCTCCACCAAATGAAGCAATACGTAACTGACCACCGGAGACTTGAAAATCTGCAGGAGACAGTATATCGGCACTAATGTATCTCTGGGAGTACACCAACTGGCTCCTTGCTACATAGCCAACGAGGAAATCTAAGAACGAGGGAAAATCTTGACCTATCCTTGATAGGTCAATAATAAAATAAATGTTCTCCATAGTGAGCGTGTACCACTGGTTAGGACCAACTCAGAAAGCCTATCACTAGGCATTCCACCTGAAGATAAGTTATCGCAATTACCCACCATGGCCCTTCAGGGATGTAGCCTCCTCATAGAACTTGAGGAGGCCTACCTCCCTTAGGAGTGCCTAAGTGGCTGCCATAATAGGGTGCGGGTACATATCTCTCTCCCTCTCTCGTGCCTCCCATAGGTGAACCATGTTATACCGGTCTACCATATGTTCCTATTGTTCCCTCTCTCCTCTCCTTTGACGTCACTTAATGATTAACATATTAAATATAATTTTTTTCTTAATTAAGACATGTATTTACAAATATATATATATATATATATTGAAAAAAAAATAGTCGGTGTGCCAAAAAAAACATTGATGCATCGGTATCGGTGCGTCTGTTTTATCGCGCGGTGGCCATAGTGCGCCTGGAAATTTTTAGCACACCTCGCATCATGAACTGTACTTTATCAAGGCGTTGACGAAAATATCCAATATGGGGTGGATAATTCTGTCAACGCATCGCCAAACATCAGTTAATGGTTAACAATGCGATCGTTTAACCGATCGCACCGTTGATTATGTACACATTTAGGAGGGTAGTGCACTGACCAAACTACTCGCCTCGAGGTAGATATTTTCATCAGCGCACTGCCCTCCTAGCATCATTACATGATCAAAGGTGCGGTGGTATAATTGATCACATTGTTGACTATGTACCAGTATCGAGAGGATCGTGCGTTAACCAAACTATGTGCCCGTGGCATATAGTTTGGTCAATGCACCACCCTCTTGACATCAGTACATGGTCAATGGTGCGGTCGTTTACATGACCACAATGTTGACTATGTACTCCAAGTTCGGGAGGGCAGTGCATTGACCAAAATATCGGCCCAGGGGCACATATTTTGGTCAACGTACTGCCCTCTCGAACTTGGACATAGTCAACTATGCAGCCAGGTAACTGAATGCACCGCAATTTCTGTATTTAAAAAAAAAGATGGTTCGTCATTTAGGTACCACACTGGAACTGGTGTGGTTACTGTTAGCACCAGTCATAGTGCAGCGTGTAAATTTACAGGTAGTACCGTGAACCGGTGCGAGACGAATTTCTCGAGCGCATTGTGCAGGAAATATATATATATATATATATATATATATATATATATATATTAAATGGTGAATTGTAAGTTTTTTTTCAAAACTAATCTGCTAAAAATTTAAATTATGGAGAAACAAATAAAATACCTATACATTTGGGCGTCAAGGAGGCATATTTTTTGTAGAATTTGCAAAACTAAATTTTCCCACCGTTTTCCAAAATTCAAAATTGAGATGGTGTGCAATGGAGGGTAGCAATATGTGCAATGGGAGAATCGATGGCAGGGCGCCTCACACAAGGGAAATTTGCATCAATGCTTGAGAGATCTAGAGCACTGAAGAAGTGAAAAATGTAGATTTTTGGCCGTAATTTTTTTATTTATTTAACCTTGTTTCTATGTGCGGGTTTTAGAGGCACACCAAGCAGTTCCTTCCAACCGCACTGAGTTGTTTCAGTTTTGGAGTAGGTTTTTTGGATGCACCAAGGCTGAATCTGTATAGAGCACTGGTGCGCTACAGTAATCAGACACACTGGGCGGGTTTGTATGGAGAGCACAGTGTCCCAGTGTGCCAATTTGTAGTACGCACCGGTGCTTTTCTAGTGGAATGCATTGGTGTAGTTTAGGATGAGAAACACATCAGAAAAAAAACATCTGCAAAAACCTCCACCCACCAACCTCCTCTAGAAACCTCCACTAGAAACAGATATCTGGGCTATTTTTATAAGGGGTTCCTCAAAAATATCTACTAGAGGGTCTTTTCCTTGTAATGGTACAGAGAAGATCCATGGAGAAATTTTTAGATAGAAAGCACTAGCTCCTAATGCGACTTCATGTTAAACTAGGTTAGCCAAACCCTTGGACCATGAAATTGTCTCACCTCATGAAAGGGTAAGGAAGTTGGACAACACAGAATTTTGGCCCCCTGACCTACGTGAATTTTTTTTAGGTTTAACCAATTAGGCAAGAATTGGGAAAGTCTGAAGCTTTCTGTGTTGATCCACCTTTGAAGACACCACTTCTGTTGACTTAGCCTAGCAGCTTAAGCATATAAACCCTTTTTTACGGCAAAGTACTACGGAAATATTTAAAAAAAAAAAAACAACAACAACAAAACAAAACAAAACTACAAAATTCGATCCTATTTATCATAATCGGTTAGTCTTAGGAGGGTGGGTAGCCAATAGACAGTCTAGTTCGGGTCTACATGTTCTTCTCTTTCTCCTACGTATCCATTTCATGCATATGATTTTTTTTACTAATTTGAACCTCGTTGATTATGACATTGTTATTGTTAATTTAAATTCTATTCCATTAAATAAAAACATTTGAATGTTTGTTTTGAATGGTGTTGGGAATTGTGGTGGTAGGGGAGTGTTAGTGAGGTAGTGACAAAGTAATAAGGGATAAGATATTGGTTTGCAACTTCAATTGAAATGTTGACAAAACTAACAAAAACTTTTTTTTTTGTAACACCATTATTAAAACCTTCAAAATAGCTACTAAAAAAAAATCAATGATTTTTTAACTTTGACAAATCCTATAAAAAGAGCGAGAACTAGACTCCTAGCCCAAGGACAAACAATCTATGCTTATATAATACCTTCTTATATAGGTGTCACGAAAGCCAGATGGGAATGTAAGACTTTCTGTTTAATCATAGTACATGTTGGACTCATTATACTTCTAGATGGAACAAATTAAACTGTGAAAGTAAATACCTTCAAAGTAACGTTGAAATTTTATACCCCTTCATCACCACTTTACCTATATCCCACTTCCATCTACAGAACTTAAACCTTGTCTGCCTAGAAAACTTGCACGTAGTGCTCATGGCAGCTATAGAATGATCCCTCATGCTTCTATCCATAAGATCTAGTTAAGACCATAACTGTTGTCATGGACGTGGGACAAAGTGAAGGAATGTTGAGACTATGATGGGAATCGACTAACAGAGAGCAGAGTCAGGTTGATCTTGATTGATGTTCAGTTGCGTAATTGAAAGTCCTACTAAGGAGGACTTAATGATTTCCTTTCTGAGCTCCATAGGGAAATATGTAGATTACATGAAAAGTGAATAATAACTAGTCGCTTCCAATGAGAGCTTTCTGGTTGTCTCCTCTTCTCTCTGGTATTTTGTGATGTGTTCCTTCCCCTCTCAGTGTGCTTGTTTGAAGCAACTTGGTCAACATCCCTAAAAAATGTGGTGATACATGAGCATTGATCCTAATGTAGGGAATATAATACCAATTGATACACCAATAACGAGATTGATTCAACACCTTGGGCGCTGCCCCCACTTCTGTGTTGTGGTCTCTTTGTGTTTGTTCAGCGAGTCCAACCACAAGCTCACCCATTTATAAAAGCCTTGGGAAAGAAGGAATGAAATGGAGGGGGGTGAGAATCCAACGAGAACCAAAGCATTAAAGTTGAGAGAATATCCGTGGAGAAATTTTTAGATAGCAAGCACTGGCTTCTGGTGTGATTTCATGTCAAACTAGGTTAGCCAAACCCTTGGACCATGAAACTGTCTCACCTCATACAAGGGCAAGGAAGTTGGACAACTCACAATTTTGACCCCGTGACCTACGTGAATTTCGTTTAGGTTTCATGGGAGGGTGGGGAACCAATGGAGACTCTTTTTCGGGTCTACATGTTCTTCTTTTTATCCTACATATGCATTTCTTGCCGGTGAATTTCTTTTAATAACTTAAACCTTGTTGCTTATGACATTTTTCTTGTGAATTTAAAGTATATTCGATTAGACAAAAAAAATAGAATGGTGATGGGAATTGTGGTGGTGGGGGGGTGTCAATGAGATAGTGACAAAATAATAATGGATAAGGTATTGGTTTGTAGCTTCTTTAGTGTTTTTCTTCATTTGGTTTTGTCTAAAATTTTGATCCAATTCACAGGTGACCAAATATTTTCTTTGATACTTGTAAACACATGACGTCATTTGGTTTTGTCTAAAATTTTAGTCTGAATTCAATTTAGAGGTTGCCAAATATTTTCTATGATACTCGTAAACACATGAAACGCCTTTCTAGTTCTAAAATGGGACCTCAAATTGATTTCCAGATGGTGCTCATTTTGAGAGGTTCCCTTCACACATATGTGATATTTTCCTTCTGAAAGAGAAAATTGAAACACCTATGTTGAAAAATCCTTTTCTATTATGATTTGTCATATAAAGACAATGACTTGTAAGTTACAGGTAAACCATATACATTTTATGGTATAAAAATTTAAATTTAATATATATATCAAAAAATCCGTAAAATAATAAAATAATCTTATACCAATTAAGAAACATTTTAGTCAATTTTAAGTTCTTGATTATTATTTTTGCTATGCATTATAAACAAAAATTTAGAGTAATAAATAATTTTTGGTATGCATTATTATCTAATATATTATTTTGTAGGTGAAAGGGCATACATGCAGCTATAAATCATGGTATATTTTAATGTTAGGGTTAAACAAGGATGATTACATATCTACAAGTTATACATATTTTATCCACTTCAAATTTGAATTTGTAAATTTTTTCCAACAAAACACATGTTTTTAATCATTAATCTCACTCACATATATTTTTCTCTATATATATTTCATTTTAAAGATATAACATAGTCAGGACATGCAATATACCATTTCATCCTATGATATAGTAGGGACATGGGATCTTAGACCATCATATACCCTATATGTGAAATATTTACACTGCCAAAGAATTTGGAGTTTAGTATCAAGGATTGGAAGTAATATGGATAATTATTATGAACCAAGCTAATTTAAGGGGAAATTATTAATTGAAGCATTAATTTATGATTCATAGATTTATATTAATTTCATACTTACTAAGCATTAAGAAGGATCAAATCTCTCAATATGCAAACAATTTTTTAGTGCAAAAACTGTCTCTTTTTTAGTGCAAAACTTGAGAAAGGTTTGCACTTCAAAGGATTTGATCCCTCTTTATGCTCCTGAAGCTTGATAAGTTCAGAGTAAAAGTAAATATGTGTTAATATTTGATAATGCTATCTATACTTATATAAGTTACACATATTATGCATAGAAATATTCATATTTTTAATTTTATTAAAACTTTCAAAATACATATAACTAGGGCAACAATACAAATTAAATAGATAAAATCATAAAAATGAACTCAATTATTATTATTATAACTAGATTCTTAATCATGGAGATTCACCCCACTTTATCATATTTACAAATAGGCTTTGTTACAATGTCATATGTCAATATGATGGCTTATTACCATGACTTATCAACAATACATGCCAAAAAAACTATAACTCTTTTCATATGATAGTTGTTTATATAAAATTTTATTTAATTAATAAATTTAATTAAAAGAGGAAAATGACATAACTACATTGGACATAAATCTCAACCTTTTATGTGTTTAAAATGACAACAAGAAAATCTTGATTTAATTTTCCCTTGAATTAAATTACGCTTCCACATCAAATTACGATTCCACATCAGAAGACAACAAGAATGTGTTAACTAGGTTAGTTTGACTTAGTTGACTCAACTAATTCGAGTTGAGGGCCTAACTTGAGTCATGTAGAGTGGTTCCAAAAATTTAGGAACCTAGGTTGAGTATAATTTCAGTTTTAATAATTTAATTAGGTTAAACCGAGTTAAAGTTATTTAAACTAGTTCCAATTGTTGGAGGATCTACTGGGAGGTCTAGTAGTGGGGTGTCTACTCAATGATCATCCACGTAACTGAAAAATCAACCATAATTAACTCATTCATGCATGAAATACAATTTACCCAGATGATATTGGATTTCAAAGGTAGTGTACTATAAGTTGTATAATTATCCAAGTTGTACTGGTGGTGCATGCAGTCAGAGAAGAACCTATAAGGACTATGTAGTTTAGGGTGGGGATTTCCCTAATTAATAGGGGGATAATTCCTTGAGAAACAATTCAAGGAAATAGGAGCTTGGCAGGTAGCAGAATTGGCTAAGTGTTGGCCGAAGTCAACTTGTGAGGCAATGAGATAGATTATACTTGTGCAGAGATTGTTCAGGCTTGAAAAGAATTGTATTTCTTCTTTATTTTTTTATTAATGCAATAGAGATAGGAAAGGGTTTTGAGAAATGGAGTTCCCCTAGATATATCCTCGTGTTATGTGTGTTAAATGATTCATGTCGAATGTTTTATTATATTGCTTCTCAATCTTGAATTGCTTTCAACATATGAGTAGAGTAGATTTGAGTCTTATGTTTTATAACATTACATGAGAAGTATTGGATATACAATTAATTTCTACATGGTATCAGAGGTAGAATCAGAGTAGACAAGATAATTCAAAGTTATCTTTGTAGGAGGAACGAGTTTTGGATATATTCTTCAGAGCTAGTAGGATGGCATTATATGGTCTAAGGCTCGAGTATTCCCTTGAGAGTATCTCGAATTATATTTCCTGGAAGGACTGCATGGAAGCAGTCATCGAAGATAATGGGATGAAGGAATTCATTGATAATGATGTCCCCAAACCAACACCAGTTGATTCCCAAGATCTAGAAAATTGGAAGAAGAGTGTAGCCAATGAAAGTAGGATCATATTGGACGCAGTACGAGACCATATTGTCTCTAATATCCATGAGAAAGAAACTCCATATGAAATGTGGAAGACATTGACAGAATTTTTCAAGAAAAATAGTGACCATAGGAAGTTGGCACTCAAATATAAGCTTTAGAATATCAAAATACAGAAGGTCGACATAATACCCCAGGTCGACATAATACCACAATACCTGGGCAGGTTCACACAATGTCATGATGAACTTGGGAGTGTTGGGGCTACAATTGTAGAAGATGATCTAGTAATCCTAGGACTTCTAGGCCTTTGAAAATATGGGGTCAATGGGAGGGAGAAGCTACTAAACTGGGAAATATTATGACCAGATTTGGTATAGGAAGAGTTTAGGCAGAACACTAGAGACAAGAGGAGAATTGTGCCTTGGATGGAAAGGAAAAGAAAGGGAAAGGGAAGAAACCCCAATCCAAAGGAGATTCAGGTCAGGCGGGAAATAAGAAAGACTTTTCGAAGATTAAATGTTTTCATTGTCATGAGCTAAATTATGCCATGAAGCTTTCGCAAAATAAGGCTGATAAGGAGCAGCAGGTGAAGCTCTAGCTTCACAATTCGAGTTGTATTTCACCCTCATTGCATGCATGGTGACATCGGTGATGGGTAGTGTGTGGTATTTGGATAGTGGAGCCTCATTACATATGATGGGAAACAAATAATTTTTCAGTGACTTGCAAGAGAAGGAACTCTAGATGCACATCGAGATGGGAGATGATGGAAGGTATAGCACGAACGACATCAGAAAAGTTACTTTTTAGAGGGAGTTTGGTTATCCTCTCTCATTAAAAGATGTCATGTATGTTCCAGGTCTGAAGAAGTATTTATTTTTAGCTGCTATGTTGGAATATTGTGGCTACGATGTGATATTTAGAAAATGAAAGTCTTTTGTTCATCACATCGCCAAGGGATAAGTGAAGTGAATTTGGGTTCGGGTGAAGAACCTCTACAAGTTGGATGTAGAAGACTGGGTTTCTTTGAGAATGAAAGTAGAAAAGGTGCAGATTCGATACATTAGTGAATTATGGCATAGGATACTTGGCCATTTGCACCATGGAGATTTAAAGATCGTGCAACAAATTTCTACAAAACTTCCAAAGTGTGCACTAGAGAAACGAGATACATGCAAAGGGTGTACATTAGCGAAGTACACCAAAGCCACCTTTCATGATAAGGATAGTAGAGAGAAAGCGGCTCTCAAAAGAGTTCACTCAAATGTGTGCGGACCATTCTTAAAAGCCTCCACGTCCAAGCACAAGTATTATGTTATATTTGTAGATGATTTCTCATGTAAGTGTTGGATTTTGTTCATGTAGAAGAAAGTCGAGTCATTCACAAAATTTTGTGAATATATAGAACTTGTTGAGAAAGACACTGGCAGTAAACTGAAGGCTCTCAGGAGTGATAACAGTGGAGAATATGTGTTGAATGAGTTCAAGAACTTATTTTCAAAAGAAGACATTTGATGGGAGTTAATAGCACCCCATAACCCACAACATAATGGGGTTGTTCAAAGGAAGAACAAAAGTATTGTGGGAGTTGCATAGGTGATACTGCATGATTAGGGCCTATCATTACACTTGTGGGTTTAAGCATGCAACACAGCGATATATGTGTAGAACAAGATTCCTCATTGGATTCTCTGATGAGTACACCAGAAAGAAGCTTTTTCAAGGAAGAAACTAGATGTGTCAGAATTCAGGAGCTTTGTTTCATCAATTTACTCTCATGTTTCCAATGATGCAAGGAAAAATCTATAGTCGACAACTGAGTTGGGAATATTTGTGGGGTACACTGATACACCTCACAACTATCAGGTGTACCTTCCATCTCGCAGGATGATAGCTGTTCATAGAGATGTGAAGTTCGATGAAGAGAAGGCCATGAGATGTTCCCTTGAGAGGGAGCTTTAGTTGCATGCAAATGAGGAGCTTTTAGCTCCAAAGGAAGAACCTTAGGATGTTGTAGAGAAACCACAAGAACTAGAGGAGCAGAGAGTGAAAGCAACCACTCATGCAAAGAGATCCAAAGATGGAAGGAAGTGCACGAGGGAAGCTTAGATATTATTGAATGATGCTAGAGAGAATGCGGGAGTACCTACATCATAGTGCAGGCAAAGGAGGTCACTAGATTGGTAAACTGGGTACATGGCTTTGATGAGTGAGCTAGTTGAGACATAAAAATCCTCATTCGAAGAATCAGTGAAAAAATCAGTATGTGTTGATGCCCTGTGTTAGGATCAGTATTTTTTTGTGTTTCAAACCAGTGTTTTGGATCCATTATATTTCATCCTTTCAATAAATTGAACTTATGAACGTTGTCACTGTCCTAAGTTCGAGTATCATGTGTCCAAAACAACATTGTGTGTCTGATCATTCATTTTCTTCATTAAGGTTTTAAACAACATTGGGTCATGGGAAGTCAATGTCATGAGTTCGTCATGTAGTACATATGAAACAATCACAAAGTTATGAAATTCAATGTCAAAGTCAGCGTTAATTTAAATAATTATGTTTCCTAGAGCAAGATGACCATAGGGAGAAATACATTTATGCTTCCCTTCTAATCTATTCATCTCTCCCTAAGACCTTAACCCGCTCCTTACATTTCATTTTCCTATTTTTCATCTACCAAATCCTAATACCCCATTCACCTACCCCTTTATCATTTCATCTCCCTAAACTTCATAATTCCTATACTACCCATTTAACCTAGTTTGCATCCCCTCCATCCCCTAATGGTCATAATTTCGAATATTGTTCACATGGATCATATTTACCACCACTACCCAATTGTCATATCTGATCTATGTTTTGAATCATTACCCCAGATCATCATATAGTTGAGCGCATGACTAACCTCACTTAACCATAATGTCAAATTTCAAATCAAAACAAAATTTCGCCTTTCCATTTACACCACTTCTTGTGCAATTGATTTCCAAGTTTGTTGAATGTTCGTGTTTCACGATTGAGGTTGGTTCGCAGTTTTACAAAGCCCGAGATCGGAACACACCACTATAAATAGTCACAGAGTAGCGTGCTACACAACAACTCTACACAACTTGTTGTGCAACATCTTCCCGACAATCATCCATCCTTGACACAATTCGATTTGGGTTTTTCGGAGGTAGGGTCATGTCACTAGGCCCTTAAATTTTTTTTATTCTTCAATTCAACTCTTGAGAAGTTGTCATTAACCTCCATCATCTAGTCGATGCGCATTCCCTATTTGCGTATGAGCTGGTTGTCTCAGTCATTCAAACAAATGTCATCAGTCCGAGACTTGGACGAGCGTATTCGAGACTTGGATGAGTGTGATTGAGTTCGTGGTGGCCTAGCAGACCAAAGGCCGAGAATCAAGCTTCGAGTTCAATTGTGTAGCATGACAATTCTCTATGCTATATGCTTTCCTGGAAAAGCAAAAACCAACATTTTTACTTGCATTGGATAATTGTATAAAAGACATGATGTCTTCACAAGATTGAAACTTTGCAAATTGTCTGATAGTTATTTACGTAGCACTGTGCATCTTTCAAATTCATTCTTTTTTTCCAGAGATTCAAATTCATCGGCGTTTTCTGGGCAAATGAAGGAACATTTTTAAAATCCACGACATGGGTTTTGTGCAGAAGGGTCTTAATTAGTTGACACACAAAATTTTTGCAGAAATTGTAATTTTTTTAGGCTGATTTTGATAGAAATTCTAGCAATACTTCTAGAAGAGTGTAAAGTGAATGAAGCTTTGGCTATTTTAGATGCAGAGGATGGAGATCTAATTAAATATCAGAAAAAAGGATACTCTTCATCACAAGAATTCTTGTTATATCAATATGTTGTTAGTGATTGTAAGGTCAGACTTGATAAACAATTTGCTGAAATTTCGGAACAACTTGTAGTGCATGGCTCTGAGATGTGGAAAGCATTATCTGGTCTGCTTAGAGTTGGTGATGGTCCCGAGGCACTCACATTATGCTTACACTCTTATCATTCATGACTTGAGAGTGATATACAATTTTTTTTTCCTTCCAATACATTCTACCCTAAAACTTATGATGCAAGCCTAGCACGATTGGTTTTTTCAGTCATTTCACAAGCAACAAAGAATTTTGCAACAATTTTTGTAGATGGACCAGAATATTTTGTAGATTTTTTAAAAATGGGATAAAAAAGAAATCACACATTTTGTGAATTTGGTGAAGAAATACACGCCCATCTCAAATCCATAAGTAGGTTTTCATGTTGCCACGATGTGTGTGCAAGCTTCTTTTTCACTTTGCTCATTGTTGGAGAAGGAAGGCTTGATATTTTCTCCATATCTCTTAGAGAACATTCATATGTATTGGGAATGGGCTTTAGAGGAGAACTTAAATTAGTTTGAGGAAGATATATATGTTGTTACAAAAAGTGATGATTGGGTCCTCACTTTACCAGTTAATGATATCCTTGTGAACCACACATTACAGATACAAAATGTTGTTGGTTTCGTTTGTCAAGTTAAGTTGTCTAATAATGCATTCAAATGTATTTCAATGGTACAGGACATTGTAGAATGCTTAACCCCATTCACAATTGTGCACTTTGGAGGAATTATTATGAATGGAATTTCTTGCCTTTTTGCTTTCCTTGCTAATGAATTGATACCACTTTCTAATCTAAAAAATTTAAGGACAACAAACTAAAAACCAGGGAGGCACAATACTCATTTGAAAGTTGAATTAGATAGCTATTATGTAGCGCCGTACAGGTGTTGCGCATAGGTATTCACATTAGTTTTGGAGGGTTCCAACTGTTAGAATCTGAGTGGGTGGCGATGTTGTTGATTTGGGAGCTAGGTCGAATAGTGAATCTTCAGCGAGGTGTCATCATTTTAGGAAAAAAAACATGACAAAAAGGAGTGCTACCCAACTGCTGCACAACACAAACCCAATTCACTGCTAGTTTACCGTTGTTTATGTTTTGTGTTAGTGGATATGGTTCGATGTTATGCACAACTTTTATGGTTTTGGAAACTTTGTATTTAGGATAAGTCAATAATGATAGAATTTTTTTTTTTTGCTTTTTATATTTAAGGAAAAAGACTGTAAACATGGTTTAGTTTCTTCTTTTTAGTTTGATTCGATCCTCGTCATGGATCATAGATGCATGGCATCTAGATTAGTTTTCCTTCTAGTGTATGGTTATTTAATGCTAGGAGTTTGATGTAAAAAGGGTTGGAAACTATTGTGAATTGTTCAGGTGTTCCAATCAATATTTGTGAGGATTCTTATGGTATGATGCTTTGGAGTTACTTTTCTATGTTTATCAATCAATCTATTTATTATTCTATGTAATCTTCCTGTGTTTTGGGTATTATGAGTTCAATTGAATTAGAATTCAGTTCTATATTTCTCTAAGTCAGTTGTGTCATGTATTTCAATTGCAAGTGGAACATTACATGCCTATATGCTATGTTGCTTCTTCTTAATCTCTTTTCTACATATATGCAAAACAATGAGTCCATGTTGTTCAGTTATATGTAAAAAATGAAGATGTTATGTCTGTTTATCCTTTATACTAAAAGATTATTTCCTTATCCCTAGAGAACATAGAGAACACTTATCCCTAATAATTTTCACTAAATGGTTGCAAACATTGGGTGGTCCACTGATCTATAAACTTTGTTGTACATTCAATATCTACAGAAAGCCACAGGCTATGATTCCAAAAGTATGGGTGCCTTGTCTCTATCACTCACAAACAATTAACTAACAATTTTTACTTGTTCACACAATCACACAACTATAAATATTCACTCCAGTAGTCCAATAAAAATATCAACATAAACTTCTTTGTATGTTCTATTAAGAATCAATCTCAACTTATTTTAACTTGTTAGTACCTTGTAATTTGTCAGATTGGTAAGACCAAATAAACAAGGGTAACATCAAACCAAATTTAGAGTCCTAGGACCTAGCCTTCCTGGACTCAGAGAGGGCTCTCTATATTTGTATAAAAGATATAACTTGATTGATTTAGGATCCTGATTTTAGGCTAGTTTAAATGATATGGTTGTTTTTTTTGTTTTTTTTGGTTGGGTTGCTTGTTAAGAAGAATAGATAGAGTAAGAGAAATTCAAATCATTAGGCTATGGGGTCTGTGAAAGGTTTGAAGAGTACAACAACAAATTAAGGGTGTTCCAGAGGGCAAGCTAACAAAGCCAAATGGATCTTAATATCTTATGTGGGTGTGAAATGAACATTAAGTTGTGATTTTAGTAGCTTTAAAGGGCAATTAAGAATCCTTTAACATGTACTAGAACAAGAAGAGTCTTTAAGATCAATATGCTTAAGAAAGAACCAAAGGACATGGCATACCATAAACTTATTTGGCTAGACTTTACCAAGTAAAATTTAAGACAACAATCCAACAAACCCTAGAGAGCAGGGAACTCCTGAATTCTCTAGCTATTCACTTTTAGAGAAAGAAAACATTTAAGATAAAATTTTAGTAATGATTAAAGAGCAGGGTACTCCTATATTCTTCAATCAGACTTCAAAGACCTTTAAAGTGATTGTTCAAGATAAACCAAAGGACAGGGAAAACCATAAACTTCTTTAGCCAAAACCCTAGTAAGTAAACTTCAAAGAAAGCCTTAAGAACAACATTTCAAATAGAACCAAAGGACAGGGCAAACCATAAACTTCTTTGGCTAAACTCTACTGAGTTAATCTCATGAAAAAAAACTAGGTGGAAATGGACAGTAGGGAACTCCTAAGTTCTCCAATCAAACCCAATAGAGGAAAACATTTAAACAAAAGAAAGCAAGAAAAATTATGGTGCCTCCAACAACATATATTTAACTAAATTTTATGTTTTTTCATAAGATAAATTGATGTATAAAATGGAAAATAGAAGGGAAACAATTACAAAATTAGAATAACATCACCATCTAACAAAGTTCATGAATCTTGTGAATGTGCTTGTTCCATTGATATCTAGTCCAAAACAACTACAAAACTCCCAAGCCAACTTCTTTACAACTCAAAATCTATGAGGTATTCAGCTCAACAACCAGCCAACATGAAGCATCCATGCAGTATTTATCTGCAAAATGAGGAAGTGATCCTCAGCTAGGGTTTCAAATGTCATTTATTACAAAGTTAATGATTTTTGACCTTTGAGACCATGCAAGGCCCAAGGCAAAAATATATGAGACTCATTCATTGCAATAATAACTCCTAACATAACTTTTGAGCTAATTTCATAATATGTTTGACTTTAAGGCTTCTAAATAAATTTTGCAATAACTCCTGGTAAGGGCACATCTCCAAGGTACATGGGTGCAGTGCCAGTGCAAACACGCAATGCCAAGGCAGAAAAATGGCATGTCTTGCAACCAATGTTTGGAGGCCTTCCCAATGTCCAAATGAGCTCCAAGATGGCTCATTGGAAAGGTCTCTGAGTATATTTTCCAGATATGCTTTTACTTTCCAAAATGGTGCCCATATTCCCTTTCAAAAAACTTTTCTCCCAATACTAGTAAACACGCAACGCCAAGGCCAAAAAGAGGGCAGAAACATGATTTTTTGATGGTTTTTAGCCTTTTTGAGGGACCAGTCTTGCTCCAAATATTCTGAAAATTTCTGAGGTTGATGTACTTGTCATCAGGAACATGAATATGCTGATATTTTTCCATTTTTATGGCCCAAAAAAGAGTGCAATTCCAGTGGATCTGCACGTTTGGCCAATTTTCTGCATGTCAAGCTGTCAAACATTCAAAATGTGCACAAAAGTGCCAAAATTGGAATTTTTCTTGCTGATCAAGGTTTAGAGGCTTGGAGGGACATCTTAGCAAGGATATTTTGAGCTTCTCTTTCTCTTTTTCCTTGGTCAAAGCCTGAATCTTTGCATGGGCTTGTTTGAGCTTGGCCCTTGCAATTTTGTTTTTCATGGCATAATGCCTTGCCATCTTCCTCTGAATTTCAGTGTCTCTCTTTGCCTTCTCTAGTTGACCCTCTATATGAAAATTAGCTCTCTAAAGCCAAGAATATCTATCCCTGCTAATCTCTATGGCAAGCAGCTCACTTGGAGTAAGCTGCTCTGCCAATTCTGCCTCTTTCTCCCTTTCTCGGGCTAAAGCCCTCTTCAGCCCAATGGTCTTTGGTCTTCGTCTAGGAAGTTGATCTTCCTCATCATAACTGTCATCAAAACTACCTAAGGTATCGTCTTGTAAAGCCTTAGAATTTCATACCTCTCTTTGAGCTCTAATTTCCCTGACCTCACTGATGGTCTACTTTGTCTCCAATTGTTGATTCTCTAGCTCAAGAAATTTGATCACATTCTTTTCTCTACCAATATTAGCTTGAAGCTCACTAATCTTGACATCATTGCTTTTGATCAACATATTGGTGATTCTGACCTCATCCTCATCATCAAACTCAATCAACTGAAACTCCTGCTCAGTTTCATGTTTATCCTCCTCTTCAACCATGATATGCTCTATAACCTTTTCCTTGCTCTTATCAACCTGTTTTGCTGATGAAGAAGGCGTGGCCCCTTTCACCTCAAGTGAAGCAAACGCATGCCTGTGGCCTCTCCGCTAGGTTAAAGTAAATGGCTCAATATCATTCATTTTAGTGCCAACTATCCCAATATCTCTTTCACTACTTGAGGCTCTAGTACCATGATGTGATGGTGAAGGGTGGTGGAAAGGTGATGAGGAAGGATCATCATGAGATGAATGGACGTGAGTGGATGGTGATGTATGAATAGCAGGATGTGATGGAGAAGTGGATATGGGATGATGAGAAGATGAAGGAATATCCTGTTGATGATGTCCAGGTGGAGTAGTGAAAACCTCATTGGCAATGAAGGTATCCCATGGAATGTTTTTCTGTTGGAGCTGATGCATGACCACCATCTTGATGAGTGAATAATGAAATAGGCTATGCATTTTTTGATTGTAATCCCTCTTTTTCATAATGTAGGCCATCTTATAAATGCTAGAAAAAAGATAATAAGGTAAGCGTAGCATCCTAACTCTAGTGAAATGCATAAGAAGACAGATATGATATGATTAGAGACAGGAAAACCTTCCCTCACAAGTGAAATACTTCATTATTATCCTCATCATGGGCACATACCGGTCAAGGAGATGAGAAAAAGGGAAAATGGACTTGTTGTGATCTTTGTACCTAGGTTTGAAGTACGATTCCTAATAACTCATGTCCAGGTTAGCATGTTTGAACCACCTCTCTCCCACACTAGGTATCCCTGTAGCAGTTGCAATGGCATCGGTGGACATTTCAAATGTAACCCCGACAAGATTGACCTGCTTGTCATGTAGATTGATGATGAATAGTCTTGTTAACTCCAGGTGATTTTGGACTTGTTGCACTCTCTCAAAAAGTCAAAACAACCCACATGTTTAAAGCAAGAAACAATGAGGGGAGAGGCCATGAGTTCTCTTGTGGTTATGGGTTCAAAGCTATTTATCTTCTCTCCCTTATGATCATGTCTCCTTGGAATTTGTGCCTCAACACCACTATCTTCTCCCTCTGACATCTTTAAACTCTGTTTTGTGAAACCCTAGAGTGTAAGTGGAATGAGATGAGGGGAAGGGAATGAAATGGAAATTTGAACAAATGAAGGGAATGAGTGAAGGGGAAAACTAAATGAATGTAAACCCTAAATCAATGCAATTACCCTTTCTATGACAAATATTTTGTTTAGGAAGATGGAAAAAGGGTAAAACAGTGATCTCAAGCTAAAATTTAGGGTTTTTTTTTAGGGTTTCATTTCCATTCAATTAAGAGTGATCAAATAGCTTCAAAGCAAGGTTCGTGTCATTTACTTACTACTCAAGAGTGCTTGGAGGAATTTGGCAATAATTTGGAGAATATTTGATGTGATTTGAGTTGATAGAACAACCACCAATCCTCCCTAGCTAAACACGCAGCGCTGGTGGTAAGCGCGCAGTGCCTCTGCAAGGGTGCAGTGCTGAGTTCCAGGCATGCAGCGCCTTCAGAAAACATGTTGAGGAAATCGGGCAAGGGCTCAGCGCCAACTCCCAGGTGTGCAGCTCCAAGGCAAACAAGCAGCACCAAGTGCTGAACGCGCAACAACAAGGAACTTTGACCAAATTCGCCCAAAATTTCACAAATTTTTCCTTTGCTAAATGGCTCTTACTCTTTGAAATGCAACAATGAATCCTTTGAAGTGTTTGATGAGATTTTATAGACAAGTGGAATTTGATTTAATTTGAAAAACCCACTTTCTAATGTTTGAAGTCTTTTTCCGTTTCTCACTAATACTCTGACACTTTTTCTTTGCAGGTTGCTGAAGTCGTGAAGTTGGCTTTTCTTTGCTCATTGAGGCTTGACATGTTCATTTTGACAACTTTAGGATTTAATTATTACACATAGTAGCATCTTCAAAATCTTCTGTAGTTTCCACCATAAAATTCAACTTATCTTTTCCACCTTCTCTGGCCACCTTTTTCAAATCCCTAAGTGCCTGAAGTTCTTTACAAAAATCATTCGTGTTTTCTTCTAATTTCTCTATAGCCCTTTCAAATTCATTCATTTCTGTCCAGTTCACCTCACCTTTTTCCATATTCCATCAATATTTTCTAATAAAATTTCTTGATGTTTGGCCTTGTGTGCTTCCTCCATGTTATTTTCCTGCAAGTAATTACTATTTGGCACTCAAATGGACTCCCAAGTTTTTCCCCTTTCCCTTGCTATAAATTGTTTTCATTAAAGAGTAGACAGCCTACATCACTAGTACTTTCTGATGATAAATCTTCCAACACTTCTGCATGAAGTGCTAAACTTTTTCCATTTTTCTCACTTACAGGTTCTGAACTAAGAAGATAATCCTCCTTGGAAATTTTAGGCCCTTCTTGAATAACCATGTCTCGAGTCAAATTCTAGCAAAGGAAAAACAGTGCCTGAAACATCTAAGGATTTTGAAACATCCAAGGATTTTGGGGAGCCAGAAGAGTGCTTATCATAATAAATCCTTCTCATATGTGTGTTGATCTTATCAGAATGAAAGGATGGCCTTAAAAAATGAAAAGCCCTAATGACCTAATGGGAGTGCTTTTTGACCTAATTTTGAATGAAATTCACTTAAAAACTTTCAAGTGAAAAGAGAATTTCCAAAAGTGATGTTATGCTCAAGGGGACATGGGAATGAGTGAACAAGAAATCTTAGAGGGAGGATGGAGTTCTTTGACAAGGAAAATGGGGAAATGAGGTCTCAGGTAGCCAAGAAGATGAAAATGAGAGGTATAAACCCATAATGAGTCTTTTAAGAGCAACATGGTCACTTTGAGATGACAAACAGACAGATAGAGAAAAAGATTTCATGAAGATAATGAAGGCAGTGAGATAGAGAAAAATGTTTCATGAAAATAATGACGGCAATGAGATTTCTAAAACTCAAGATATTCAAAGAATATTGTTTTAAGAAAACTATAACCATCTTATAGTCATCCAAAGATAGTGAAAAATATTGATGACTATCATAACCATCATTATTATTTACCATAAATCAATAAAAATTCTATTAATTTCAAAACTATTAAGAAATAAAATACACAATATCATATTATAACATTTAATAATATTTAACTAATATTTAGTTAAATATTTAGACAATTATCCTTTAAATTTACAATATTACAATTTAATTTAATTTTATATCCAAAATTTGAAATTCTATTTTTTTATTAATTATATTAATTTTACTTAAAAATTATATAAATCTATTTAACATTTTTATTTTATTATTATATTATTATTTAATTAAATAAATATAAATATTCCGTAATTATATAAAAAACATATAAATATAATTTTTTAATCTTGACCAATAAAGGTAAAAGGAAATCCATACCATTTTGAGGTGAGTAATTACATAACTTGCTATATTCTATTATAATAAATTAAATATTCCTTTTTTAAATTAAACAAACATTTAAAATTTACCATATCAATATTTACATATCCACTCAACTACTGTTATAAAATAAAGAAAATGATGATAACATCATTTCAAAAAGTTGTATTGATTTTTATAAATCTAAAAAAGGAAAAGAAAAAGATGATGACATACAGGTTTAAGATGTTGGACTGTCGAATATTCTCTAGTAGCATGGATGCCAAACTATTCAGAGATGGTTAAAATGCGCACATAGAACCATCTTTAACAGAAAATTCAAATAAGCCATTCACTGCAATTCAATGTAGTGTATGACATCCAGGGCTGATGAATCATCTTTAAAATTACAGAGGAAAAGAGCTCCAGTATCATAATTGTTGCCAGTCAAAAAAATTTCGAAAAAATCACAGCTCATTGGCTTCCAGGGTCAGCACCAACTTTTAAGGGGCTAAGCCATTCACAAACCAATTATTAATAGTGCCCGCATTCTTCTGCTCTTTATATGATAGCGACGATCCTGAATTCCCTCCATGATTTCGTTCAATTCCACCTCGGTTCTGATCATGGATATTGACAAATTGGTTCTGGGTATGGGTATGCATATTGACAAATTGGTTCTGGGTATGGGTATGCATATTGACAAATTGGTTCTGGTTCCATGTATGAATATTTTCAAACCGACTCTGGGGCTGAATATTCTCAAAAAGATTCTGGTTCTGATCATGACTATTAACAAATTGGTTCTTGGTCTGGGTATGCATATTGACAAATTGGTTCTGGTTCCGACCATGAATACTTTCAAACTGACTCTGGGGATGTATATTCTCAAAAATATTCTGGTTCTGATCATGACTATTAACAAATTGGATCTGGTTTTGGGCATGATTATTGACAAATTGGTTTTGATTCTGGTTATGAATATTTTCAAACTTGCTCTGGGGTTGTATATTCTTAAAAAGGTTCTGGTTCTGGGTATGCATATGAACAAATTGGTTCTCGTTCTGGGTATGCATATTGACAAATTGGTTCTGGTTCCGGCCATGAATATTTTCAAACTGACTCTGGGGATGTATATTCTCAAAAATATTCTGGTTCTGATCATGACTATTAACAAATTGGATCTGGTTTTGCGCATGATTATTGACAAATTGGTTTTGATTCTGGTTATACTCAGCCTCGGCTTCCTGTCTTCCCCGCTTAACCCCCCTGGACCGATTAGAAAGGCCTCCATTCCCATTCAAAAAATGACGCTCTGCGAGCTCACCACTACCATTACTCTCAAACTGAACTTGCTGCTGCTTTTCTGTGAAACGTTGGCCATGATTGTTCTCCAATTGGTTGTGAGGTTGTGTATTAAAATTCTGGAATTCTGGAGTTTGAAACCCTGGTGTCTTCAATTGTTTGGATGGAAACTGTGGAGTGATATTCACGCCGGATGATAACTTGGAAGGCTCAGAAGGTTTGAATCCATTCAATTTTGCTGCAGCAATGCTCGGCTGTGCTTGATTCAATAACCAGTCAATAGTTTTTGTGCCGTTTTTGAATCCCAAGGAATTCATGAGCTCTATCATAGGATTCGTTGCCATTTGTAACAGCCAATCCACGGTTTCTCCCCATCTGTTAAACCCCAGCTCTTTGGTGAGCTCTACCAGAGCTCTGGTTTCACTGGGCAGTGACAAATTTACTGTCTGTCCACCGATCTGTCCTTGTCTGAAATTTAGTATACGTTCCGTTCCCATTCCCATTGCCAATAACCAGTCAATGGTTTGTCCACCATTGTCATACCCCAATTCGTTTGTGAGCTCTACCAAACCCTTCATATCATGTCCTAATAACCAGTCCACTGCACCTCTGTGAGATCTCAATTTCAAATGATTCTTAATTTCGTCAAACTGTTTCAGACAGCGATGAGGTACATTCACTCTCAAACGGTCCCTGTTGCGATATCTTTTGAAGTGCGATGTCGACCTCCTCCTCTGGTTCGTCATATCCAGTAGATGAGAATAGAGTAGAATATGGAAGTTAAATCCCAACTCGTGCTTTAACCCAGAGAAAGGTGATACTGTAATATGAAGAGCAAAGGCGAGATATAACATTTGGGGAAAATGTTGGCGATATTAATATGAAGACTGCCCATTATGTTTTGGACTAACCGTCGGCTATCACAAACAAATCACTGGACCTTGTTCTTCATTTTCTTCCCATTTTTTATTTATTTATTTATTTTTTTAATATATATATTTTTTGCTCTGGTTAATCTTACTAATCTCTTTTTTTATTTTTTTATTTTAATATATCCATAATAAAATTTTATTGGATAAAAGAAGAATAATTTATTGGTCGGCTATCACAAACAAATCATCCAATCTTGTTGTTCATTGTTTTCCATTTTTTTCTTTTTAAATTGTAAATATTTTTAATTTTAATTTTAAATATATATATTTTTCTTGAGTAAGACTAATCCGTTTTTCTTGAATAAGGGTAATCTATTTTTCTTAAGATTTTAACTTCGACTAAAACTAAATCTTACAAAAATTATCTAGTTTATACCTTATGAGTTGATTATTATGAAAATTTAAATTTATAATGATTAGTCAAATTATAATTTTTCATTATTTAAAATTTATTTTTGAATATTTAAATAAATATAATTTTAAAATTATTATGTAAATTAGATTATTATGCTAAAAATATTTACATTTTAATATATTATTTATTTATTTTTTTAATATATAAATAAGTGTATTTATTATTATTATTTAAATTTAATTATTATACTAATAATATTTACACTCTTGGGGCACTTAAATTATACAGTTTAAACAATTTAAAGTCAAGCTTTTAAAAAAAATTATAGAATTTTTATCAAAATTTACTAGAAAAAATAGTTAGTATGTATTATTATGATGTATTATTTTTTCATATTATTTTGTAGGTGAAATAATTTATGTGAAGTTATAATTAGCTTTTGCCCCAGAAGGGTGCAAGGAGAGGCCTATAGCAGTATTGTTTGCGAATTATTAATTTGAAGTAATTGTATTTTTTTGAGATGAAGGAAAAAATGTATTGGAAAATCTGGAATTTTGAAGTTCAATGCAAAACATTAAAACTTAGTTGAATCTCTTAGTTGCAGGGCTATCCAAAGAATAAAACTTTTTGTGAAGCATATCCCTGTTTGAAAATCGAAATAAATTATTTCATACTATTTCACCATTGCAATTTCATTTGCAAGCTAGCTTTGTTGCAGATGGACCACAATATGCTACATTCATGGCTACAGTGCATTTTGAAAAGTATGCCAGGAAAGGTTATCGTGCACTTCCAATGAACCCCTCCCTAATAGATGACATGGTTACAAGTAAGGTTTAGACAGGGTCTCTGCAACTTGCAAACATCATTCTGTTGAAACAAGTTTTAGATAGGTACAAAGCTGAACAGTTTACATGTGACAAAGCCATGGGTTGATCTACATCTACATTACTTGCCCCACCCATAAAGTAGTAGCGCCACTCAAAAAGTTTGTAACGTCAATTGTAACAACTGAACCTAAGGCATAACACTAAACTATCAAGAAGGGTATCTAATGCATACACAACAATTATTCTGATTACCATCATGGATAAAATACCAAGTTCATTCATATAAAATGAATAGAAAAAATATAATTAGGTACTCTTCCATAGAATGTTACATTTAATTGCATTTACTTTCCTAAGAAGCCATTGTCTAACTTTAGACCATGATATGCAGTTACTGCAAATATCTTGACAAACCTAACCAGTCATTTGTACCTACTGTCAAGTAAATAGCCATCTTGAAGAAGTAAATCAGGACTTACATTCTTCAATCTATGTCATAACATAAATGTATATTCTAAGAAAAAGATTATTGTGGCCCCCTCAGATTATTGTAGAGTATTTCAGTATAAGAAAAACACTGAAAGCAAATGCCATGCACCACAAACTAAATTTACAATTCAATTCAATAAATACGTGTGCCAACATAATACTTTTAAAAAAGCATGTTCTTGACTTGTACACCACAAAATGCAACAATCAAAGCAGGAACAAACAATCTAAAGCTTACACATCCAACTCTGATTATAACTTACAACTTCACTGATAACAACCTCTACAATACACCCACTACCTGCACAAAATGATAGCAGTGTATGGGGAATCTACTAACACAAATCTTAAATCATACAAAAAACATTGTTAAAAATATTGTAATGAGACATGAGGAATATGAGTGGCTAGAACTAACCCTGGCAGAACAGGGCTAGAGAGGCCTTGTTATCACCTCAAAATCACATAACTTCTAATTAAAAAAAAGAACAAAAATAAACTCTAGACTTAGTCACAGCAATATGCTATGGGGATTACAAGCTCACCCTAGACTCATAGACAATGTTGTTAGCAGTAGCACTCTTTATAAGCTGATATGGCAAGGCTTTGAAAGAATTCAAATCGCAAAAAGTGGGTGTGTGGTTAGAGAGAGGTCTCTTTCTCATTTATTTCCACCACTCAAATACTTCCCTAAGAGTAATGGTTGCAAAATAGGAGAGAACCCAATCGGTAATACTTCCCTAAGAGTAATGGTTGCAAAATAGGAGAGAACCCAATCGGTAATTCGGCCTGAGCAAGTCTTAGCTCTAAAAGACAAGGTTTTTGTGCTTGAATACTGAATTTCATGCACGAACATCAAGAGCATGAGTTTTAAGAAAACCTGTAAGCTCTGACTACAAACAAAAAACTCAAAGATTGACCTTCATATTCAGGGCCTCAAGATTCAAATGCATGAGTCTAAAGTTCATAACTTTGAACTTCAAAGAGAATAAAATATGAAAGGGGATCCAAAGCCAGAAAAGAGGAAGATGGATGCAGCACCTAAAAGATAACGAATTCAAGTAACCAGTCAATAAAGTTGATGATAAAATAAGCATTGCTCCTGCCAATGCAAGTAGAGTGGAAGTAACGAAAACTGAAAGGTCAGATTCCTTCATTTTTTCCCTGTATAACATCCACTTCATTATCAATATTCTCTATGATTTTCCTTGAATTTCATGTATCGGTTGGTGAATCTACAGTGGTAAGCCTAACAGAGAGTTTGAAAAATGGAACGACTTCAGCCCAAATACAAGAGCAATGTTGAATTGTCTCAGAGGGCTCAGGTTAGTAGATGCATATTACATACTAAATAAAGCACCTGCTCCGAATATTTACAGAATGTATGCAAAAATTAATGTCAGACAATTAGAGAAATATGAAAACCTGAAAGTGCAGTGACCTCCACTAATGTGGAATCAAACCAGATACATCAAGATTATAACATGGTTACGAACAACAGAATAGAAAAATATTAACATAGACTGAAAGCCAATAGAAGGAACAAGAGAATTACTGCATATATTAGATCTGCTGCTAAGAAATACAAGGGGAAGCCCTCTATTAATAGCAACCTGGGAGGAGTCCAGCATTTAGGGATAGTTGGCAAGTATACCAAGTATTTAATGATCTACCCAAGTTAACTTACAAGTTACAACTGTCTGTACAAGGTGAGTATTAAAAAGGAGGCTAAATTCCAAAAATGGGTCCCGGCTACAAGGCCATGATAGGTACCCATGTACAAAATGCTTATAACAGTTGAAAAAAAAATGAGGACCATTTTGTTGTGGACAGTAGAGCACCCCATATGTTGCAACCGAAGATCATCAATGCAGAATAGTCTTCAAATTTGAGGTTGACATATTCAATGCCATTATGTCTCTGCAAACATTTGATAAAGTTTTCAAGATTGCTTCAAGAAAAGTGTCAAAAGCCTCACTTTTGTTCTTTAAAAGGTATACCCAAGTTTGTTTGGAGTTGTCATCAGTAGTGTATGATCAAGATCTTGAGGGGGAAGGCGGGGGGCACCAAGATCTAAAAATTTGAAATGGATTTGACAAGATGCAAATTAGAATGCGGAAAAAGGAGAGAATTATAATAAAACCACAAAGAAAGTTGTTTTATTAAAACAGAGAATAACCGTAGAAGCTACATTGTGGCAGACAATCTGTCCTTTTACAAAGTGAGGCTTGTTATTTATAGCCTTTTTTGAGATACAATACCATAGGTGGATACCATGGGCCAATACCATGGGTAGATACCACTTACAATACCATGAGTAAATCCCATGTGTGGATGAATACCATGGGTGGATACATACCATGGGTCACTTATAATACCATGGGCGAATAAATATCATGGATGGATGAATACCATGGGTCGATGCCATTTACAATACCATGGGTAAATTCCATGGGTGGATGGATAATATGGGTAGATGAATACCATGAGTTGATGCCATTTTCCATTCGGATCAATGTAAGCAGAGAGTGGGCCCTTTGAAATGACAAGGTAGGAATAAGACCTGCAACATCATTGCGAACAAGTTGAAGACCTTTAGAAGCTCTCCAAGTATTGTCCTTAACAAAAAGTATCTTGAGGATGCTTGCCAAGAACACAACCAGTACAAACAACATCAAAAAGAGAAATAAACAGAAGATTAGTGACCAAAGTTTACTTAGTTGATAATCAAAACAAGAGTTTAAGTGACCAAATCTCGTGTCGTAATTCAGTTAACTCATTTGAGTGACCAAGTAATTTAATATAAAATGAATAGAAAAAATATAATTAGGTACTCTTCCATAGAATGTTACAGTTAATTGCATTTACTTTCCTAAGAAGCCATTGTCTAACTTTAGACCATGATATGCAGTTATTGCAAATATCTTGACAAGGCGATGCGGGGAGCATCAAGACCTTTTTCTCCATTTGTAAATATGGGGTGTGATAATATTAACTTGTAAATATGGGGTGTGATGATTTTAATATTTTATTAATTAATTTGAATTAAAAAGGAGAAGGTGAGGATTTATGTAAATATCCTTTTATTAATAAAAGGATATGAGGAAATTTAATAAATTGAAGGATTTTAGGGATAAAACCTATCCTTTAGGGATATTGAGAAATTTAGGGGTTTGTTAAGGATTTTAAGGGATTGAGCATTTAATGTAATGATTTTTAGAAATTGTATAAATAGGAGGGCTTTTTGTGAGAGAAACCATGGGATATTGTGAGAGAGTGTGAGGCTGAAAGCAGGCTTGAACAGCAAGGCTGTAAGCCTTCAGCAATTGTAAGGGCCAAATGTCGAATATCAGGCCAAACAAAGGGTGTAAGTAATCTTGTTTTGATTTCAGGCTATACATATATACATTTTGTGATTAGTGGTGAAAGTCATAGTTATTTATGGTTAAATGTAAATGTATATACATGGTTGAGGTATTGATAATTGGGAAGGTTGACCGAAGGAAATCCGCACTAAAAGAAATGGTGAGATCGATTGCTTGCTAAAGTTTGATTGTAAGAGTCGATGCAAAGAAAATAAATGCAAATTTCCAATTAGCACTCGTTTTGATTGCTGTACAGTTAACAAAGCAACGACTTGGGTTTGCCTTTGTATATTCAAACAAATCTATTTTATATTAGCATGGGAGTGCTGTGAAACAATTTTATAAAACCATGAAGTTATATGTGCGTAGACAGAAGTGTGTTTAATGACTGTTTTCATTGGTACGCTCCACAAACATTAAATCAAACTTGAATTGATCTACACGCTGTTGGCTACGATGTGGGCATGGCTGCGTTGAAATCTGAATTCGATTGATAGCATATGAAAAGAGGAAAGCCACAGCGTTTTAATGCATTTTAAATCTGCAATGACAAGTTGTGTAATTCTGAGGTCGATAGCAGAAATTGCTATTCGAGGAGTGTGTTTGAAGCCACAGTGGGAATCAAAACGATTTATGTTCTTCTGTTTGAATGAATGGGTATTCTTTTGCTTGTTTATACATTGAGGAACAAGTGTAATGACCGCGCCCACATGATACCTATAAGAATCCAGTTTGAAGTGAAAATGAAACAGAGTTTCCTATGTTGATAGATCGACTTTTTAATCTGAAGCAGATTGATATGTATGCTGAGTTCTGTTTGCTTGTAGACTGAAGTTAAAATCCTTGAGATACATCATATTTTAAAAGTGATAATACACAGTATTCTAAGCGCGTTCTTCTGTCCAGTAAGGCTGAGGAGAGCTCTGCCTCTGTAATGCTGCGCTTTCTGAATCGAAGGCTGCCTGCAGGTGGTTTTGTTGTGGAGCAATGTGTTCATCTATTTGGCTCGAAGTCGGTGAAGAAATAAATCGATGGCAGAAGCGATATTGTGGTTTACAATGAAATTCGATTTTTCAGTTCAAATATATGGCTGTGGGAAATTCAATGTATATTGAGATTTGATGGGATATATATATATGGCGCAGAGTTTGTTGTTGTTGATGAAGTTGCATAGTTTGTTGATAGCGCAGAGTTGAAGAGCAGGATCGATCTACAGTGATGATAATTGCAGAGTGAAATCGTGGTCTGAACCGAGGTAAGAGAAATTGCCAGATTGTAATATTTAAATCTGATTGAATCAATTGCCTTGAAATATATGGCATGAGCGCACTCTTTTAATCCAGTCACATATAAGTGGGAAGATTATTGGGTTTATTTGTGGACGCATTCCAAGTTTAGGACTGAAGTTATTTATGCTTCCGCATGCAAATGGCATAGATGTTGAATTTGCCATAAATTTGAAATAAGTTCAGTGTATGAAATTGTCAGATTGTTTTGCGAATAATTGGACAGTAAATGCAATGTATGGTTAAGAGCACAGACAATAAAGATTCTGGAGTAATTGCAGGCCTAGTACTTGTGTATCACTAGGTACGCTGTAAGAGAAAGAGTGCACAAATATTTGGTGCTTTGACTGGTTGAACAGGTAAATTTGTGCATGCAAGTGATATTGGAGTTGAATGGAATTTATGAAAAGCTTATTGTCTTGGAATTATTTTAGAGGGAAATTATTTGAGTTTATAAATTGAGTTTTAATTCCAAGCATGGTTTTTGTTAATCATGAAACAAGCTTCCGCAAATTTAAGTGGGAATTTGCCATGTATTGATTTACATTGAGGAAAAGTTTGGGCGCATGTTTAACAAGAATGGCTCAAAGGAGGATTCTGGGTATTGCAAGCTCCATGTTTGCGTCATTTTTGGTATCAGAGCCAAATGCTCTGTTGGAATGTTTATCTTCTTAATGATGACAAGAAGGTTTTTGTTGAACTGGAATATATTTCTGAATGTGCGATGAATGATGAAGTAGCAGATGTGCATGCAGGCAAAGGAGGTCAGACAGTCAAAGCAAACCAGAGTACAGCTGAAGAATTGAGCAGGTATTGGGTGTGGTTAATTTTGATTTGAATTTTACTGACAAGAAATGGAATGAGAATTGATGATTGCAGCAAAGAAGAAACTCAGCAAAGAAGGAATTGTTGCTGACAGCGAAAGTTTGCCAGATCAAGCCAGAAGGTTGGAAGAGAGAATCATATTTTAAAATCTGATTGACAGTGATTTTGCAGAGGAAGCATAAAGATTTGCTGGACAGAGCTGCAGGAATGATGAAATTGAAGTGCAGGAGAATGAAAAGACAAGATCAGACTGAGATCTTGAAGGTAAGGTGATCTGGGTTTATTTGAATTTGAAGATTGTAGTCTTTGCATTAAAGCAGAAGTATTTTTGCAACTCCCAAAAGGAAAATCCATAGAAGACATGTTTAAAATTGCTAACAGAAAACTGGTGAAAGCATAGGTGGCAGAACCTTGAGAAAATCCAATAGAGATTGGATAAGGAAGACAGTTGTGAACAGGCAGATGAGTTGAAGCCCAGGAAGAGCAAAGGGAAGTGCTCAAAGGGGGTTCCAGAGATAGAACCAATTGCTTGCCAAAAGACCGAGTGAGGAGGGCTTGGTGAGGTAAGTGGCGGCAGGACAGGACTTGCTGCTGAAGAGGCTTTAATACAACTCATAGTAAAGTGAGTAAGAAACTCATAGAGATGGAAAGGATGATGACTAGTGACAGTCGTCATAGAGGTTCTGAAATAAACCACAGCAGAAGACGAAAGGAGAAGGGTGCCAAGGCAGTTGGCATACAGAGACAGTTAAGCAAAGAGGAATATGAGAGGGAGAAGGCTGAGATAGCAGTGCAGCTTGAGGTGTTAATGGAGATGTTGCAAAGAAATGAGGAAGACCAGAAGCGTGGTTATGTTATGAGAAAGAAGTTGAGATGGCAGAGGCTACAAGAGAAGTGGAATCATCAGATGAATATGCAGTTGGTGAAGGAACTAAGGGAACTTGAACAGGTTATGGATGCCAGACAGAAGAGAGAGAAGCTCGAAACAGTTGAGCTACAGCAAAATGAAGATGCTGAAGAAGATGTTGAAGTTTCGATATGTTACCCAGAGAGTGGACCATTACTTTTTGAAAGTGATGAAGAGCTAGAGGAGTTGAATCATATGAATGATTCAAAGCAGCCGGAAGATTTGATGACTGAAGTATCAAACAAGACCGTAAGGTCTTGTGATTTTAAAACTAACGATTTGTGTGTGATTGCAGGTTTGAAAGAAGAGGAAGAACATCTACTGAAGGATGTTAAGGAAGATTTAGCAGAAGAAAGACCATATGAGGAAATGGAAGATCGTGTAAAGTTTCCGAAGTCCACTCCAAGTAAAATCATTAAGTTATATCGAGAATTAGACTTTCAAAGGAAGAAATTGGAAGAACAAAGGATGAATGTCCAGGATAGATTGCTGATGAAGGATGACAAAGCAGTTGTCATCAATGATAATCAGGAAGAAATTGCAGATGGTGAGCAAAGGAATGTTGCAGAGGAAGATTGGGAGGCCGCAACATTCATATTGATAGCTACAGCAACATGTGAGGCGACATTTATAGTAGCAGCAGCAGAAAAGGAGCAATCAAGAGAAGGAAGCAATCAGCAGACAGAGGACATACTTGACAGAGAAATTGAGATGATAAGGAGATTAATGATAAAGACATCCCAGAGAAAGACAGCCGAAAGAAAGAAAAGGAGCGACAACAAGAGAGTGACAGTGAAAGATTGCAAGAGCAGAGCAGGTGGAGCACTACAACACAAAGTATGGAAACCTGGAAGACAACAGCAGATGACAACAGCAGTGAAGCAATCGACAAGCACGGAAGATTTACAAAATAAAATCTGGGATCCAGGAGGAGATATCCAGACTTATGACCAGGTGGTCATGAATTTTTCTTACATGGGGAGTCTGATGCAGGAGCATCAAGACGTTTTTCTCCATTTGTAAATATGGGGTGTGATAATATTAACTTGTAAATATGGGGTGTGATGATTTTAATATTTTATTAATTAATTTGAATTAAATAGGAGAATGTGAGGATTTATGTAAATATCCTTTTATTAATAAAAGGATATGAGGAAAATTAATAAATTGAAGGATTCTAGGGATAAAAACCTATCCTTTAGGGATGTTGAGAGATTTAGGGGTTTGTTGAGGATTTTAAGAGATTGAGCATTTAATGTAATGGCTTTTAGAAATTGTATAAATAGGGGGGCTTTTTGTGAGAGAAACCATGGGAGATTGTGAGAGAGTGTGAGGCTGAAAGCAGGCTTGAACAGCAAGGCTGTAAGCCTTCAGCAATTGTAAGGGCCAAATGTCGAATATCAGGCCAAACAAAGGGTGTAAGTAATCTTGTTTTGATTTCAGGCTATACATATATACATTTTGTGATTAGTGGTGAAAGTCATAGTTATTTATGGTTAAATGTAAATGTATATACATGGTTGAGGTATTGATAATTGGAAAGGTTGACCGAAGGAAATCCGCACTAAAAGAAATGGTGAGATCGATTGCTTGCTAAAGTTTGATTGTAAGAGTCGATGCAAAGAAAATAAATGCAAATTTCCAATTAGCACTCGTTTTGATTGCTGTACAGTTAACAAAGCAACGACTTGGGTTTGCCTTTGTATATTCAAACAAATCTATTTTATATTAGCATGGGAGTGCTGTGAAACAATTTTATAAAACCGTGAAGTTATATGTGCGTAGACAGAAGTGTGTTTTAATGACTGTTTTCATTGGTACGCTCCACAAACATTGAATCAAACTTGAATTGATCTACACGCTGTTGGCTACGATGTGGGCATGGCTGCGTTGAAATCTGAATTCGATTGATAGCATATGAAAAGAGGAAAGCCACAGCGTTTTAATGCATTTTAAATCTGCAATGACAAGTTGTGTAATTCTGAGGTCGATAGCGAGAAATTGCTATTCGAGGTGTGTTTGAAGCCACGGTGGGAATCAAAACGATTATCTAACCTGTTTGAATGAATGGGTATTCTTTTGCTTGTTTATACATTGAGGAACAAGTGTAATGACCGCGCCCACATGATACCTATAAGAATCCAGTTTGAAGTGAAAATGAAACAGAGTTTCCTATGTTGATAGATCGACTTTTTAATCTGAAGCAGATTGATATGTATGCTGAGTTCTGTTTGCTTGTAGACTGAAGTTAAAATCCTTGAGATACATCATATTTTAAAAGTGATAATACACAGTATTCTAAGCGCGTTCTTCTGTCCAGTAAGGCTGAGGAGAGCTCTACCTCTGTAATGCTGCGCTTTCTGAATCGAAGGCTGCCTGCAGGTGGTTTTGTTGTGGAGCAAGGTGTTCATCTATTTGGCTCGAAGTCGGTGAAGAAATAAATCGATGGCAGAAGCGATATTGTGGTTTACAATGAAATTCGATTTTTCAGTTCAAATATATGGCTGTGGGAAATTCAATGTATATTGAGATTTGATGGGATATATATATATGGCGCAGAGTTTGTTGTTGTTGATGAAGTTGCATAGTTTTTGATAGCGCGAGTTGAAGAGCGAGGATCGATCTACGGTGATGATAATTGCAGAGTGAAATCGTGTTACGGCAGAAGGCAATAAAATTGCCGGTGCTTAAATAAATCATAGCGATTGAATCAGTGCCTTGAAATATGTGGCATGAGCGCACTCTTTTAATCCAGTCACATATAAGTGGGAAGATTATTGGGTTTATTTGTGGACGCATTCCAAGTTTAGGACTGAAGTTATTTATGCTTCCGCATGCAAATGGCATAGATGTTGAATTTGCCATAAATTTGAAATAAGTTCAGTGTATGAAATTGTCAGATTGTTTTGCGAATAATTGGACAGTAAATGCAATGTATGGTTAAGAGCACAGACAATAAAGATTCTGGAGTAATTGCAGGCCTAGTACTTGTGTATCACTAGGTACGCTGTAAGAGAAAGAGCGCACAAATATTTGGTGCTTTGACTGGTTGAACAGGTAAATTTGTGCATGCAAGTGATATTGGAGTTGAATGGAATTTATGAAAAGCTTATTGTCTTGGAATTATTTTAGAGGGAAATTATTTGAGTTTATAAATTGAGTTTTAATTCCAAGCATGGTTTTTGTTAATCATGAAACAAGCTTCCGCAAATTTAAGTGGGAATTTGCCATGTATTGATTTACATTGAGGAAAAGTTTGGGCGCATGTTTAACAAGAATGGCTCAAAGGAGGATTCTGGGTATTGCAAGCTCTAGGCTTGCGTTTCAAACCCTAACCGATCATTTCTGTACCTACTGTCAAGTAAATAGCCATCTTCAAGAAGTAAATCAGGACTTACATTCTTCAATCTATGTCATAACATAAATGTATATTCTAAGAAAAAGATTATTGTGGCGCTAAAATTCACCTTCATAATCCAAATATTATTCCAGTAGAGTATTTCAGTATAAGAAAAAGACTGAAAGCAAATGCCATGCACCACAAACTAAATTTACAATTCAATTCAATAAATACGTGTGCCAACATAATACTTTTAAAAAAGCATGTTCTTGACTTGTACACCACAAAATGTAGCAATCAAAGCAGACTATTGGCATAAGGGTACGAACAAACAATCTAAAGCTTACACATCCAACTCTGATTATAACTTACAACTTCACTGATAAAAGCCTCTACAGTACACCCACTACCTGCACAAAATGATAGCACTGTACTGGGGAATCTGCGAACACAAATCTTAAATCATACAAAAAACATTGTTAAAAATATTGTAATGAGACATGATGAATATGGAGTGGCTAGAACTAACCCTGGCAGAACAAGGACAGAGAGGCCTTGTTATCACCTCAAAAGCACATAACTTCTAATTTAAAAAAAGAACAAAAATAAACTCTGGACTTAGTCACAGCAATATGCTATGGGGATTACAAGCTCACCCTAGGCTCATAGACAATGTTGTTAGCAGTAGCACATGGTCCATCAGCATTAGGAAACTAAAGGTGCTACTTTATGGGAAAACAAAGTACATGAAAGAAGAATGCATACGACTTACTTGTAAAAGCTTGTGGAGCCATTCAGAAATGACCCATATATGTGTAACTATACGGATTGGCTCTTCAGTTACAAAGTACACCAACAGTCTGAGTATAGAGAAAATAAAAATGTCCACATGTTTCAAGCTTCTTCATGTTTAAAATATGGTAAAATCAATGTAAGAACAGTTGTACAACCAGAAATTATTGAATAGAGGCAAGGAATATAGGGAAGAACATAATCATACACACTCTCCATACCTTGTGGAGGAAGTAAAGACTTTGGGAAAAACGTCATAGATCCAGATTTGGAGTCTCAGACAGGTGGCCTAGCAACTCAACTGAGCTTTATAATAATACTGTTCATAGATGTTGCTCACATGTTGATGATTTCTATCAATCAAGAGCCTTCTTAGGCTTGCTAGATTACCCAGTTCATAAGGAATAAAAGCAGAATGTTTTCGAGATCACCTAGTTTGGGAGGAATAAAACCAGAAATATGAAACTGAGCTTAAATATGAGACAGACCTTAAATAGGATCAAACACATTAAAATTTATTTGTAAACCCCTCTGTGGAGCAGTGTTTTTGGTACATAGATCCTTAGTATTGGTCCCTGAACTAAACAGACCAATAGCTGCAGCTCTGATATAGTGTTGTTTCTCAAGACAATGAGAAGAGCGCTTTCTTTTTAGACAGACCTTAAATAGGATTAAACCCATCTATGGAGCCTACAACCATCCCTAAGACCATAGACCAGTGGAGTCTAAATCCTAGGGCTTGCTTTCATTCACCTTTGTAATTCGTATTCAACGTATCCAGGACATGAAGTGATGGAAATCATTGGCCTCTATCCTTTAACTCGATCAGCTTCTTAATTCAATCCATCAAAGATAGTAGATAACTGTCTAGAATGTATGATACCTCAAAATAATGTTTTCTTCTTTTCATTTCTAGGTTGAGCCCTGCAAAATTGCATATTCTCACAGATAGTTGTGTGTAAATGAATCTTCTGCCTTGAATACAGGGCTAATTTGAAAGACACACCCAAAGTCTACAATTCTTTATTGTAATTCTTTAGGGAGATGAATACATGATTTGGGTTATGAGTTACAAAAATTTTACCAATTTTATTTACATGGAAATTTTATTCATCAAGAGTACAATGCTTGAACTGATTTTCAAAATATGCGCAATTATATTTTCACACCATGCTAGTATAACACGTCTCAAATCTTTGTCCCCTTCAGGGCATGGCGTGAAAGCACTGGCTGACAATCAACATTTTCCCTCTAGATGGAAAGTAGATCGGCATTATGAATGTTCAATCTATCATCGTTACGTGTAGGCTTGTAGATTTTCTAACCTTTGTTGTCCATTAGGAGTGAATATGTGGGATTTAACTCCCATGGTACTCCATAGCGATATGTGAGAACTTTTTTTTTTTTGCGAAGACAAGAAGCTGCATGGCACTTTGTATGGCGCTGGACACAGTTGAAAAGCTCTTCATAGTCATCTGTCTGCGTTGATGCAAAAATTGATCATGTGTTGAGAAGACATGGGTCCTGCTTTGCTGATTGGTGGAGTAAAGTTGCGCAATGCTGGAGTTGTCGCAGGTTCCAAGCAGTTACATAATGGTAAAAATATTTTTGAGCATTGAGAACTTCTATCTCATTGTTCCAATTGAGGGAATCCATATTTGGTGCATCTTTCAACCAAAGGAATCCATGTATGTGTGCAGATCCTCGATGTTGCCATTCGTATCTGCATGGAATATCGAAAATTATTATTGTTTAATTCTACTGAAGTTTAATATTTTGTTTAAAAAGTAATGGTAATCAAAAGTACCTGCACCAATAGTCGATTGCATGGAGGCCTTTTTGTAAAACTTCCTCAAGGAAAATTGTAAATCTGCAATGCATGTATTGGGATGTTAAATGTGGATTGTTAATTATATTTTGAATTCTCCACCTGTAATGAGCATCTGAATTGGAGGGCACCTCGGCAGGCATAATATTGTGCAGGTCAAGCCATTTGGTATCAGCAGCACTTAGAGTGAAGAAAAACGTTGGGCTCCCAAGTTGTGTGATCATGTCGGTTAGCTCATTACGACGCTTGTTCCAAAAAGAGCGTGTACCTCATAGGGATTTGCCAAAGTGCATGACCATTTCTGGAATTTTTGAATTTGGAAAGTCATGAAGACATTGCTGCAAATCTAATACAGTTGTTGGCAAATTGTTTTCAATGTCTTTTTTAACAAAAACATTGGCATTTGATTGGCTACGGTGGCACATTAGCATGTTATATGTAGTAACGGAATCTTGGATGCCAGCCGACGCGATTATCATGGTAGCGTAACAGGTGACAGGCATATTCGCGCAGCTCGACATTTGTAATTCTTGGTTGTGCGATCATGGCAATTCCTGTTGGGAAAAGTGTGGAAAATGCCATAGAAAAGAGGCCCTTAGTAGTGTATTCATTCATAGGCGATAGAGATATTGTAGGCCAATCAATTGAATTTGTTGATTTGAATTTGTGGAGTACAAGTAAGCATGAATGCGATCAAGTTCACTACAGGAGTTTGGAAGAACTGGAACAAATGAAGAAGGTTGGATATCTAATGAAGGTAGAATGGCATCAAGATCACGAGTAGAATCTAGTATGTTTTCCTGGGGTATAAATGAAGACGTGGTTACATTATGAAGAAGATTAGAAATATTAGTAGGTTGATCTGGTAGAGCGGAAATTGCAGATGGGTTGAGTTCAACATCTTTGTAGTAGGGATCATGAGTGATTTTGTATTCTAGTGCTGCTAGAAGATGTGATTTACAAACGATGAATTCATAAGATGTTTCAGAAGGGTTTTGCCTTCTAACAATGAGGACATCTAATTCAGAAACAAGGCGAGGTAGATATTTCACAATAGTAGTAATGTCTTGAGGGAAGCTGATTGTATGGCCGCTATATTTGTATTGACCACCACGAGCATGAATTACTTGTAGAATGGGATTTACACATGCGATCATCATTTCTTCAATCTGTGTTAAATTCTAAAGGACATATGGTTGTTCGCCAGGGTCCATGTTGTTGACATGAGTGAAACGGTTTGAATTTTTTGATGTTGAATATCGAGAGCAAGAGAGGGTACCATGCGAACATTTTGTTTTCATGCCTGGATATGATTCTTTGCATAGTGTGCAAACATGCAATGGAGAAAGGTTATATATTCTTTGCCTAAAGTGACGGTGTTCTTCATTGAGGGGGTGGTTATATAGGTTTTGATAAAGATTGGGTGAAATGGCATGCATATTTGGGAGAGCACTTGAAGAGGGAAGTTGTGTAATGGAAGAGGGAGTCTCTTTTCATTTTTGATAAAGAAGTCATCGTTGCGCATTTATTGCTTCTTTATTTTGAGCATAAAGAAGGCGATGTCGTGCTTTTTTTTCCGCATCTTCATCGTTTGATGACATATCTAACAAAGTAAAAATAATTCTATGTTAGGGATGAGGTGTGAGAATTACAAATTACAAATTGAGGTATGAATGCATATGAAATGTATGACATTGTGTTGAAAGCTGAAATTTCTAAATAACTATTGATAAGCGGTAGAAAGAGTTTGAAATCACTTTGAAATAGATGTTGGTAAAAACCTTTTTTGTAGTGCCAAACATAAGTATCTATATTATTGAAATGTGAAAGGGTAAATATACATATTTGTAGTTATTCAAAAATTTTATTGTAAAAGTAACTGTGCATTACAACAACATGGTTGTATTTTACAATGGTATGGAGAAAGGAACTATACAGGGATGTTCTTTTCTATCTAGAGAAATAAAAAGGTGTACATATAAGAACAGAGGTCAAAGGCGATGAGCAACAGAGCGTTGTGAAGTGGTAAGTGCGGCAATGTCTTTTAGGATTTCCATGCATGCAGCATCATATTGAATTTCTTCTGAACTTAGCAGAATAGGTTGCAAATTCTCAACACCATTGTAGTATTTTTTTTTAATGGAAAGTGACAGAGAGAAGTGACGCCCTGATATACGACTACATATTTTCTGAAGATCAGCTGGTTCAATAGAAAGGAGGAACAAGTCTTTAGCTGTGATGCCCATGAGCTCATTTCCCGCATCATTGAAGAAAGTGACATTTTGAAGTTGTCCAGTGTGGTCATGCAATTCGATTTTAAGTTTGTAACGGTAGTCGCATTCTAGAAATTCACCATTGCACTTTGTACAATGCCAAATATTTTTAGAATGGCGGCTTACTTTTTTCATGCATTGTTTCCCATTGTAATCCAATGGACAAGCAAGGAAATAGAAATCGTCCATGCGTAGACTAGTTATTGTGGCACGAACCGAAACCCATACTGCTTTCTCGGAGATTTCCATGCTAGATATTTCCTGAATTGTCTTTTGTGGTAAAGCTCGCTTGGAAGACATAGTATAATTTCTGCTCAATGAAGGAGACGAAGAGTTGTAGCCTGTATCGCGGAACCAAGTTTGGAGTTGTTAAGTTTCTTCAATGTTTGGATTTATGAGAAGAGTGGTAGTGGAAATTGTCCCAATAGTGATTCCATTAAATTCAGTTACCCGACCTCCTTTGACACAAAGGATTGGTGGGTTGTCAGAAGAGTGAAGTTCAGCAAGGTCCTTTCCTATAGAGAGACATTGATCTCCCCATATTGTTAAATCAATGCTGAAACCTGACTTGTCCTTCAATGTGAGTGTTTTTTTTAATATTTCAGTTCCATCCCTTCTTCTTATTGTAGAAGCAGGGGAGGTGGAGCTAACGACACCAAGAACATCGACAAGCGTATTTGGGTTTGTGGATTTGATTTCAACAATAGTTCTGAAATGAAAGCTTTGGTAAGGAAAGGTTGGATCATCTTCTGAACATGGTGTCACAGTGGATGCAGCAAACAAGTAAATCTCCCATTTGTTGTTTAAATGGTTGTAGTTTGGGTTTGTTTGCTTAATTGTTCCATTGGAGACAATATATAGTTGCCCAAATTCAATGAGATTGCAAAGGCATTCAGCTAAATCAGCGAATGCAGAAAGATGGATTTCATCTTTGTCACGACCAATGAGGTCAAAGCCGAAAACTTTTCCTGACCCACGTGCAGTGTTGTAGTTCTTCAAGGGTGTTTTTGATAATACTCTACCTTGAATCGACCAATACTTTTAGTACGGATTGAGTGATGTAAATGATAGAAGCGATGTTGTAGGTGTGCTTGTTGGAGTTGAAGTATTTGGAAGAATATTTTGTGCTGATGAAGAGCTTGAATGAGATTCGCTTGCCTTTGCATGTAATAGCGATGACAAGTCCTTAACCAAAGGGCTGCTACGGTGCACAACTTCAAATTCTAGGATTCGAATGGATCTAAAATGGATGAAGAAATTATTTAAAATTAAAATGAATGTTAAAATCATTTTTATTCAGGAATAATGCAAAGAGAGTAAAGGGAAAAGTTCAAAACAAAGCCTAATCTTATGTAGAGTTTTGGGACACTATGCAGTTGATCTTGTAAGTGAAATGATTGAACTGATCTGAATGTCTTCAGATGCAACTTGTGCACCATAAGCAAATGGTAGCAAAGTCCTGTGTTGATATGTGCCGTCAGAGAGAGTGATGTGATAGTGGGAAGAGCTAGTTTTTGATGAATAGACAGATCCGATGTTGACTACTTGCAGTAGAGGTTGAATCTCAGTTGAACCATCTAGCAATTTGGGGATGGCATTCTTAGTTAAAATCGGCTCCATCACGGTAGAAAAGTGAAAATGTTGGATTTCCAATGGTAATACCTGCAATTTATTTTAATGCATTGGAAGAGATATTAATGCATTAAATAAATTGTAAGCAAAGCATAAATTAGAATTTCTATAATCGTTATCTAATAGATTAGTCCATAGTTAACACTTAGATTTGTAATTAAATGCAATAATAAAGAGGAGGGCACAATAAATCCATGTCTCCTTAGAAATCCATGTTCTGCACATGGGAAACATGGTACTAAAACAGATGAGTCCCTTAGATATGATCACTAAATTTTCGATTTCCTAGAGCATTTGTTCAAGCAAGCAGAGTTACAAATATTTCTTGGAATAAAATATAGAGGAATGTGCAATTGAGAACAGAAAAACCGGAAATTTATGCTCATAATTTAGGCTCTAAGACATACCTACAAACATTACAAAGGCATGATACAAATATGAAAGAATTCAAAAAAATCACTTAATTTTTTTGTCAATTCATTTGATGACAAGCATATAGACATATATTACAACTCCAGGGAAGACTATCCTAAGCTAAATTGTACAACTCCAGGGAAGACTATCCTAAGCTAAATTGTACAACTCCAGGGAAGACTATCCTAGCTGGTATCGAGAGTTCACAGTTGCATTGTTGTAGTTGTATATAGTGCATTGCAGAGGATGATATAGGGCACTGTGTAAGCATTATTATTGCAATAATACATCCTTTGTTGATAGTCATGGGAATGTAGTAGTATTTCAGGCAATTCTTTGGGTACTAGAGTCTAGAGCTACATTCTTCTTGGAATTAGTGGCTTTCGATGCTAAATTGTACAACACCAAGGAAGACTATCCTAACTGGTATTGAAAGTTCTAAACTTTTCCAAATAACCATAAATAATATCTTTAGACACCACTACTTCTTTTCATATTTCAGGATACTAGCACTAATATCTTATCTATATATTAGCTATATGAAACTGACTAAAATATAGTATCTATATGAAACTCACTCTAAAAATGTCAAGTATTCCCTTTAACAAGAAAATCAAGCACAGATCTGGTACAGAATATCTAAAAACCTACACCTTGCAATCATTATTAAATTAGATATAACTGTAATTCTAATGACGTCATAAAAATCCTAAAAATCTAAACACAGTAATAAATCTGAGTCCATAGATGTGTAGTACTGACATTAAAATTGTCAACATATCTAAAGAAAAATCCCAACATGCTAATAAGAACTAAACAGAGGGATAATTATTGCATAGATATACAAAGCTTTTGGGACTTCAATGAGACAATCATGGACGATAATTCCATAATCATAAACATACTATTTTTGAACGAAGATAAGCAGCACTTAGCACCATACAATGAAAACCTACCATATGAGATCATGACACAAAATGATACTATGATAAAATAAGCTGTAAAAATCCAACCAACCATTGCATAAAAGGCTAGAACAACAATCTTAAAAATAATTAAATTCCATCACAGTCCAGGCAAGAATAAGTGAGCACCAAAGAAGGAAAACAAATTCTCTCTAAGAGTCTGAGATACTAATTTGATGCATTTAAAATTTGTTTCAAGAATATCCCCACGAGTCATCTGTGAGATATGTAGTACTGACATATTAATACATCTCTATGGCGTTCAAATAATGAGCACTACTATTAGAAATCTGAAAGAAAACTACATAGCCTGTATTTTGCAGCTATTTCAGCACAGAATGTAAGGGTTACAACGAGAAGAAAGACAGTGAATTCCCCATAATTTCTTGCTTGTTCAAGTAATATAATAGAAAAAGTAGTTTAAAGAGTTTCTAATTTTCCAATAGTCATGGAAATGTAGCAGTATTTTAGGGAATTCTTTGGGTACTGGAGTGTAGAGCTACATTCTTCTTGGAATTAGTGGCTTTCGATGCTAAATTCTACAACTTGAGGGAAGAATATCCTAACTGTTATCGAGAGTTCATAGGTGAATTGTTGTAACTGCATACTATGATAAAATAAGCTGTAAAAATCCAACCAACCATTGCATAAAAGGCTAGAAGAACAATCTTCAAAATAACTAAATTCCATCACAGCCCAGGAAAGAATAAGCGAGCACCAAAGAAGGAAAATGAATTTTCTCTGAGAGTCTGAGATACTAATTTGATGCAACCTAATTACAAGTTTGGTCAAGGAGATTTTGCTTGTAAATAGAGACTTTCACATTGAATGGGAGACAAAGTAATTAGAGAATCCAGAATAACTATAGAACCAGTTACTTTGAAGCATTCAAAAGTTCTTTCAAGAATATCCCCACGAGTCATCCGTGAGATATGTAGTAATGACGTTAAAATTGTCAAAATCTCTAAAGAGAAATCCCAACATGCTCATAAGAACTATCATGGCCTTGAAGATTAATATATATCTATGGCCCTCGAATAATGAGCACTACTATTAGAAATATGAAAGAAAACTACATAGCCTGTAGTTTCCAGCTATTCAGCGCAGAATGTAAGGGTTGAAGATTAATACATCTCTATGGCCTTTGAATAATGAGCACTACTGTTAGAAATCTGAAAGAAAACTACATAGCCTGTAGTTTCCAGCTATTTCAGCGTAGAATGTAAGGGTTACAGCGAGAAGAAAGACTACTGGAGATGAATATGTGATCAAGTTTTGGGACATGGACAACACAACCCTACTGACAACTATTGATGTTGATGGTGGATTAGTTGTATGGTTTGACATAGTTGCTTACACTTTTTTTTTTTTATGTGAACTACTTGCATAGCTCAAAATAAAGACTTTCATGTTAATTTAGCTTTGATTTTTCCCTATTTTTAGAGTACTCCTCGTCTCCACTTCAACAAGGAAGGGTCATTATTGGCAATTTCAACCAGCGATAATGGCATAAAAATTTTAATCAATGCTGATGGCCATCGATTATTACGCTTATTTGAGAACCATAACTTTGATGCAGCAGGAGTTCCTTCGGGCCTTTGAATAATGAGCACTACTGTTAGAAATATGAAATAAAACTATATAGCCTGTAATTTCCAGCTATTTCAGCACAGAATGTAAGGGTTACAGCGAGAAGAAATACTGCTTGGTTACATGTAAGGACACTTTTATTCTCTATCGCAGCAAGGGGCTTTCCCCATGTCTTCAGATTACTCCTTGAAAGGTCTTATGGGTATGTCAGATCAAGTTCAGGGAACCTAATAAAATGGATCTTCAGTTCCAGAAAGTATTGCAATTCCTGAGACCTCCTAGCAAGGGCTTCTCCCCATCTCTTCAGATTGCTCTGGAACTAACTGGCTTTGAAAGATATTATGGGTTATGATAAGTTCAGGCTTTGAAAGATTTTATGGGTTATGATAACTTTAGGGAACTGAATAATGGGCTTTTAAATTTTCAGTAGCAGAAGAAGAAAGAAAGTGCAAAACGATGAAGAAAGAAAGGGAATTACCTGTTCTTCTTTGATGATCCAAGTTGAATTTTCTTTGAGGAAAAGACTGTGTTGTGCGTTGTTGGTGACTGTGCTGTCCATTGCTGTGGAGCTGCAGGTGGGAGAAGAATTTGATTCCGGAAGTGAAGAAGAAATTGGAAGGTGGCATTATTTCTGAATCGGTTTGTCGTGGAAGTCAGAAAAACAAGACAGAATTAATTCACCCACTCCTTGGTTGCATTACCGACTAGCCACTGCACTGTCCCAGAATGTTGTCGTTTAAGGCTTTGGAGCGATCGTGTACAACATGATGCAGAGATTCATCGCCTGTGAACATTTTCTGCAACGGTCGGTCGAGGTTTGAAGCTGCGCACCAAAGGGATTCTGCGGGGACGAAGAGTGGAGGCCACTGGATAAGAATAAGTGGTTTTTGCCAACAGATCAGAACAGGTGTCAGTCAGAGATTAAAACTGTCAGGGGAACGATCAAAAACTGCATCTCTTTCATAAGAGAAGGCCTATCGGCCTAAATATCGTATTTTTAGTAATAATATTATTGATAATATAAAATTAAATTTATAGTTAAAGTTTCCAAAGATATAATTTGTAAAATTTAGAGAAATAAATAATTTTTGTTATACATTATTATTGTAATATTCATTATATTGTGTCTTAATAAATAAATAAAATTAACTTTAAATTAATAAGGATCTCATGCAATTTATAAACACTACTATACATCTTATAAAAACTTATTCTATGTAAATAAGATATAGTGATTACAAATTTTTAAAATACATCTTATAATTACTCACTTACTATAATTGCAACATGGCATAGAAATTATTTAACCCTCCTTGGATATTTGACAATGGAACATTATTACATTAAGGTATATTTAATATGGATTTCAATACCATTTATTCCACTCTGCTATGAGTTATTAACTTGGTATTTACTTTGTAATTAATTTTTAATGTTTTGTGCTTGGAATGGATGTCACCCCATCCGAAGTCTCTCAATATCCATATAGCATGTGTTTTCCAAACGCCACCCGGTCAAATTTGTAGCGTTAATCCAAATGTAAATAAGATGGTGTAGACTGATGGGGATGTGGTTAGGGTTATACCACTCCCGAACCCTCTCTATGGCCCTCATTATGTTATTCTTCCAACTTCGGTGTTGCTATGCATGATGCAATGGTTGACCAATGCTCCTACAACCACCTCTTTAGCATGAACCCGGTAGATCCTCCGCTCTTAGTAGGTATGTAGCTTGGTCTGTCCGCAAATTAAACTATTTGGTTTGTTGTTTTGTTTCAATTTCCACCCATTTCATTTTCGTTTATACCCTTCTCTATTTTTTAGGGTAAATGCAGATGGGGTTTGCTTTGCTGGTGCAATTAGAAGCCATTCCCTGTCAGGTTTAATAATTTTCTCAGAAAGTTGGATATCCAAAACCCTATGAGGGTTCCTTCTTGTCTTGAGTGGCTACCCTTCTGCCTCAGTGAGCCACTACAGGTAAATACAAGTCATTGTGTTCAATTTTTTTTGTTTTGCTTGTAAATTATCAATTGTTACATTTTTTATTTCCTCAAGGCTCACAACATTTCACATGCACCTTGCAGGAGTCCTTGCAATACATGGTTCAACTTGCTGTAGGCTCCTTCATCCAGGTATTCACTATGGCTTCAACTCCAGGTATTTGGCAATATCTTCGTTATGTATTCCAACCATTTTTGATGTTCTAAGTGGAGATTTTCACCCCTGAAACTGGGGTTCCTGTTAGAGTCTAGAAAGAGAGAGGATTTGATGAGGGCCTTCCTTGCAACCATCGTTGAAACCCTTGTCACTTATTAAGTGAAGTGTTGCAACATATTATCTTAGCTTTTTTAGGCTTCTTGTAATATAATATCACTTAAGACCTCATGCCGAGGCACAAATTTATACTTGAGTCGTATTGGGATGTAATTACCATATTTATTATTATGAACTCAGGTCTGTAACAAATATGAATCTCTTTTGACTTGCACTACTTATTATAAATTTTGTATAATGGTTAAATTATCTTTTAATTTATGTTATCAGTATTTAAATTCTCTCTATTATGGAGTTTGGATTTATAGTTCTGTAAAGCATGGATATCTATATTGAGTTTTGGCAATTTGATCGTTAAACTGTTAATGCATGCTACAGATTGATAACTCAGGCCTTGGCCATGATATAGTCATTCAGCTTACTGTTCCTATCATTCTAGAAGAATTATTTCTTGATGTTGTCATCTTGAATATTTTAATTTTAGTAAAAAGAATATGAAACAATCAAGAGATATACTTATTGTTGATGACCAGACCATCCTTTCTGCATAATATATTGCTTGTCTCATTCCGGTAGTCCGTGTAGTTTTCTTGTTTTATACTTAATATGGATTTTTCTATTCTGGGACCCTTCCTATTACCAGGCCACTCCAGCACTGATTTTGCTAAAACCTCTTTCTCTATGTTCAAAAATTCTAACATAATTTAGTTAGTTATAACTTTTACAATGTACACCTAAATCTATGTTCACACAAACTTCATGTATGCGCAATATAATAAGGGAATTAGGCAACACAAATTATTAATGGAATACAATCATAGCTTTAATGATAATTAACAACTACAATCTTCGTTGAAATAAATAATTGCAGTCTTATTAAATCAAGTAGCTACAATTTACTAAAAATGAACAGAGAAAATGAACGCAGTTGTGTTTCTGTGTATATTTCCAAATAATTTTCTTCTCCCAGAAATTCTCACCTTTGCACAGAGTTAGTTCTTCTATGCACAATATAAGGCTATACATAGAGAATGAATTTCTATAATCACACAACCTTTTCTTAACTAAATGTAGAACTACTTGCACATGCTATTGTAATTCATTTAATGAAATAAGCTACTCTGGGTATAACTCCTATACCCTTACCCTACAATAAAAGGTTATTTTTTTGTATTTTCATTCAGCGATCATAACCAGGTATCTGTCAATAATAACCTACTCAAAATAAAGAATATAATTGCATTTTCAATCAACAATCACACCCTAGAAAATCTATCAATAAATTGTTATAGATGACATATACTTATCTAAATAGTTTTATAGAATAGTCTGGCCTGCCCAAACATATAGAAGGGAGATTATGTCCTCTCCTCACCCCCGAGCTCCTCAACCGAGAAATAGATTGCATTTTGGGGTAACAACAGAGGTGGCATCAAGACTATTGTCCAGCCCAAACCTCAAAGTCTGCATTAGAGTTCCACCAGCCCTAACCAGTTCTGTAATCTATTAGGTAGCATCCTACCTTCTCCCACTCTTATTTTCCAGAAATAACACAAAACGTCTTTCTCTCCATGAGATTTTCCTTTTATCTCATGAGAAAAGGTAACTATTTGTTAACTTTTCTAACTACCCAATTGCTCAGTATCTGCAAGTTCGTTCATTTTCTAGATAGTCTTTTCTAGTAAATTGCCTTGCTATCCATAACCAATTTTTAAAGAAAATAAAATCAATTTTTTTTATATATAATATTAAATTCCTACTGTTCGTTGAATTACTGTAGTGAAAGTAAATTAACTATTTACTTTTCACTAGGGGTGTTACATCTTCCTCCCCTTGAGTGAAACACCATCCTCAGTGTTTCCTAAATTGAACACAGGTCGGAATATGCTGCCGCATAAAATATTTATTTCAATTCTCATGGGTTGTTCATCCTGACTGAATTACCTTTGTTGCACTTAATGTAGTAACTGCTTGCTTTATGTAACAACATTTCCTCTAAGTGAGAATGCTCAGAGGCTCGATTATGGTCCTCCCTTCCAGCTTGACCTACATTCACCATCCTTGTGGTTATTAATTCCTCATCAATACTTATATAAATAAAATCATTAACATACCTCATAACCCAACAAGGGTAATTTTCACTCAATTTAATTTGGTAGCATCATTATCACTGAATTATTATAAATTCTTTTATTTACCGACTAATTTTATAAATCAATAATTATTTACCCAATTATTTCATTAATCAATGAAGACCACTCACCATGGTATCAACTTTATTTACACTTCTTGTTAATCAATAATAAGGATACATAGTTCAAACATTTTTGTCTCTCGTGAGAGATCGTACTAGTTAGCACTATTGTACCCTTATCCCTTATTCACCTATTTATGCATACTTTTTTTACAATAGTAAAGTTTAGGATGGATTATTTTCCTTGCCACTAGTATAATTATGTCTACTTACCCAAGTGGCTTAATTATGCTCATATTATATTTTCCCCCTTCAATCTAGCAATTAAGTTATTTGGAATCCATTGCAACACGAAGTCCACTCTGCATCCTACTTTTCATTTTTGGCTCCTTTCTTTGTCGCATTACAGGTAATGGATAAATGTTTTATATTCATGTATTTATTATCACACTTATATTGGTTCTTTGGCACGTTACTCACTTTAGTGGTTCAGTGGGTTACCAAAGTAATCTGACTCTATTTTAAATACACCAATACTACAACTGAAATTCCATTTACACGATTTATTGAGAGTTCCACATCACTGCCTATTAACTCATCTTATAATATTGAAACATCATGTCTCAAAATTCATACATATTCCACAACCTGATTTAAACATCATGAAATCTACAAGTTCATGAATATACATTTTACCTTCAAATTCAACTCACCAGATGCAACATGAGAAAAATTGTCACTATGATAATATCCAGTGATTCAGGAATAAGTATATTGATTTAACTATAATAGTGGAAATATATCGAGGATGCATCCCTCAAATATTATCAAGGAGCTCAAATCCAACTTTATTCCTTTTCCTAGTATTCTATTAGGATGGAACTAATTTGTAGAATCATTTTGGATGCTTCCTAAAAAAAAACTACAATAAATTAGTAAGCTATGCACATGGACAAAGCCTATGGGTATGTGGATGGGGACCATCACAAGAAAAATAGAATAACGTTTTCTATACATGCATGCCCCAGGACGTTGAAAAAAAGCCCATAGAAAAAAAAATTACATACATCAACAAGGACACCATTCCGTATGGAAATATCCATGCCCGCAAAATCATATGTCTTTGGGCATTATCGATCACTTCTAGTGATTGATATGACCCTATGTTAGCTTTGCATGGTCCTTTACAGTTCATATGTTTCTGTAGAACTCCACATTTATTTAGTGCCAAGGACCTGTTAGTTACACAAGATTGTCCCTTGGAATTGCAAGCCATGGTGCATGATTGACCTTGCCTTCCTCTTATGATGGAAAAAATCTAAAATATTCCTTTAGATTCTGAGCCATGCCAATTAATCTAAATACAAACAAGAAAATAATTATCATCTAATCAATATTTTCCTACAAGGATACAACCAATGACATAAATTATCATACCGAACATAAGTCATCATTTTCTAATGCATGGAATGCCATCAAACCATTTCATTGTGTAGTCAACAACTTTATCCACCCAGAGAGTGAACTCTCTCTCTTGTTCATTGCTCATTCATTGAAACCTGGAATGTACATTCTTGTTTTTCCAACAAGACCTTAAAATATCAAAATATTTATGCTTTCTCAGGATAACAATAAAGATACAGATATCAAGGATCATCATCCTTGGTCTTGGATATAATTGGTTACCATTAACCATTTTCATTAGTCTCCTGAGGTTTCCTTTCACATTCAAAATTCTATTATTTGAAGTACATCCATCAATCATCAATGTCCAATTCTGTGTGCATACTTCATAGTTCTAATGGTGTTGGTTTTGAATTCAAAGAAGGTCATAGTTTTTTTTTTTTTTTTTTTTTTTTTGCAAACAAGTCTTCCCAAGCCTCATGTCAATAATGTGTGAAAAGTGTATTATTCAGTCTATCCATACATATTTTCTTTATCCAAATAACTAAATAAATTTATTCCAACTTCTTAGAATATTATTTGTAATACAAGCACTTGCTCAAAAGAATTATCCACAAGGTAATAATGCCAACATAAACTTCCAGTGGAAATTGTTTTACTTCCACACAAAGGTTTATTCGTCTTTTTTTTTAATAGCATAATATGACTGTAAGAAGAAATCACATAGCGTGATAATATTCTCTTCCAATCCATGTCAACCTACATAATCAAACCTACTCAATAATAATAATTTGGGTATTCTTGTGTTCCACAACTCAATTTTCCCACAGAGTACAAACAGTTCATTTCTCTACAATCGTTCTTATCCATGGAAGAGGAAAGTGTTAGAATTTAGTTCTACCCATAATAAAGGTATTCAAACCAAAATCCGGTATGGAATCTGTAAAAACAAGAATTCATACAAACAAGGATGCCAACAGAAGCATTTCCATCTTAAAACCAAGAAAGAAATAAAAATATTCCCATGGGTTCAATACTAACTTCATGGTGTATCCATTGTGAGTTTTTTTTTATTATTATTCCATACAAATAATGTGTGGCTTTCCCATGCAATGATTTGTATAATGAGAGGATAATAATATTCAAAATTTAACATAGAAATTAGTTTCATGCCCAGAGAGTCATTTTAATTCATCCTTTTGATAATTTCCTACTCAAATTTGGCTGGTAAAATAAAATGCAGGATACACAAGCCAAACCAAAGGGATGCATCTATGCCCGAATCATTTTACCAATAGGTTGGATGATTCAAACAATTTTTTCTAGTACTATGAATGCAAGCTGCATTGGGATGTTGAATCTACACTGAACATTGGGGCTCCCAATCACTGTCTATCCAAGAAGTCATTATAATGAAGTATGTCATCTATTTAAGAAATTCCTTGATAGTAATTGAAAATATGTGAAACAGAAATATTTTATTATACATCAAACTCATTAATTGCTCATTATTTAAAAGAAAATGACCAATACTACTAGAAATACCAATAATGAGTAGAGAAAAACTTAAATTTCATTCCAACCTAAGTATTGCAAAATGTTGCTAGAAATACCAGCAATGAGTAGAGAAAAATTTAAATGTAATTTCAACCCTAAGTATTGCAAACTTATTAGAAAATGTCATAGTTTTCAGACCTCTAGGTTACAATCCCATGACTCAACTTCAGAGAAACATTGTCATAGATCTCAAATATTTTATTGTACTGTAATACATACTTTGGGAAGTCATAGTAATATCCATGCCTATAAGCATCATGCACATAGTTGTAGCCAGATAGAATTTTTATTCTCAAGGATTGGTGCAAGATTCCTTGAGACAATATAAGCTAGCATACTAGTATTTTGAAGGAATAATTTTGGCTATCCTTTTGTAACAGAATGTACATATAAATAATTTCTAGACACAAGTTCATGAGAAAGTAGAGCAAATGCAGTCAAAATAAATCAAGTTAACAATACATTAATAATTCCCAAGGAATTTTTCTATTCAACTCTTCTCATGTTATTCACCTTGTCCTTAGATACAGGGGCTCCATATTTCTGTAACAAAAGGACTCAGGTATATGACGTCAAATAATAATTATTCTAATCATCCTTAACTTCTCAAGGAGATCTAATATGAGACATACTAACGGTTCTTTTAACATACCCACCTGGCAACACACTAATTACTAATCACAATTTTATGACCAACTAAATAAAATGTGTTAATAATTAAATCTTCCACACAATTGTTGGTTCACCTAGGCACCTAACATTTGGCCTCTTATAGATTAGGGCATGCCAAGAGTAACTCCATTAATGAAATTCATTCTTGTTTACTTGTGGAAAATTTCTTCTAGAGAGTCTTATTCACTCTATGAGAGGATTTCCTAATTGTAGCCAGGATCATAGGCCCTAGTGTTGAATCCTTCAGCTTTGATACCACTTGCAACATCCATCATATTGTATCTCAATAAATAAAAAAATTAACTGTAAATTAAGAAGGATCTCATGAAACTTATAAACACTAACACACATCTTATAAAAACTCATTCTATGTAAATCAGACATCGTGATTACGTATTTTTAGAACGCATATTATAATTACTCACTTACCATTTGCAACATGGCATATAAATTATTTAACCCTCCTTGGGTATTTGACAGCAGAACATCATTACATTAAGGTATATTTATTATGGCTCTCAATACCGTTTATTCCATTCTGTTATGAATTATCAAATTGGTACCTCTTTCGTAATTCATTTTTAATTTTTTGTGCTCGGAATGAATGTCACCCCATCCAAAGTCTCTCGATATCCATACGGCATGTGTTCTCCAAATGCCACCTGGTAAAATATGCAGTGTTAATCCAAATGTAAATCATACGGTGTAGACTGACAGGGAGGCGGTTAGGGTTATACCGCTCCCAAACCCTCTCTGCGGCCCTCATTCTGCTATTCTTCGAACTTCTGCATTGCTCTACATGACACAATTGTTCACTAATGCTCCTGCAACCACCTATTTTGCACGAGCCCAGTAGATCCTCCGCTCTTGGCAGGAATGCAACGTGCTCTATCCACAAATTAAACTGTTTGGTTTTTTGTTGTGTTTCAATTTACACCCATTTCCTTTTCATTTATACCCTTCTTTGTTTGTTAGGGTAAATGCATATGGGGTTTGCTTTGCTGGCGGAATTCGATGCCATTCCTTGTCTGGTTTAATTATTTTCTCAGAAAGTTGGATATCCAAAACCCTATGAGGGTTCCTTCTTGTCTTGAGTGGCTACCCTACCACCTCAGCGAGCTGCTACAAGTAAATCCACGTCATTATGTTCATTTTTGTTTGTTTTTATTGTAAATTCTCAATTGGTAAATTTTTTATTTCCTTGAGGCTCACGACATTTCACATGCACCTTGTAGGAGTCATTGTGATCCATGGTTCGACTCGCAGTAGGCTCCTTCATCTGGGTATTCACTATGGCTTCAACTCCAGGTATTTGGCAATATCTTCATTATGTATTCTGGCCATTTTTTATGTTCTTAGTGGAGATTTTCACCCTTGAAATTGGGGTTCCTGTTATATTCTAGAAACAAAAAGGGTTTGATGAGGGCCTTCCTCGCAACCATCGTTGAAACCCTTGTCACTTATTAAGTGAAGTGTTGCAGCATATTATCTTAGCTTTTTTAGGCTTCTTGTAATACAATATCACTTAAGAACTCATGCCGAGGCACAAATTTATACTTGAGTCGTATTGGGATGTAATTACCATATTTATTATTATGAACTCAGGTATGTAGCAAATATGAATCTCTTTTTACCTACGCTACTTATTATAAATTTCATATAATGGTTAATTTATATTTTAATTTTTGTTATCAGTCTTTAAATTCTCTCTATTATGGAGTTCAGATTTATAGTTCTATCCGGCATGGATATCTCTATTGAGTTTTGGAAATTTGTTGGTTAAACTGTTAATGCATGCTACAAACTGATAACTCAGTTCTTGGCCATGATATAGTCATTCAGCTTACTGTTCCTATCACTGTAGAGGAATTATTTCTTGATGTTGTCATCTTGAATATTTTAAGTTTTGTAAAAATAATATGAAATAGTCAAGAGATATAATTATTGTAGATGACCAGACCACCCTTTCTGCATAATATATTTCTTATCTCATTCCCATAGTCTGTGTAGTTTTCTTGTTTTATACTTAAGATGGATTGTTCTATTCTAGGACCCTTCCTGGATTATACTAACCATCTATTATGAGTCCACTACAGCACTGATTTTGCTAAAACCTCTTTCTCTTTGTTCAACAATTATAACATAATTTAGTTAATTGTAAATTTTACAATGTACATCTAAATCTATGCTCCCATAGACTTCATGTCTGCGCAATATAATAAGGGAATTAGGCAGCACAAACCCTTAATAGAAATAAAAACACAACCTTAATGATAATTAACAACTACATTATTTGTTGAAATAAATAATTGCAGTCTTATTAAATCAAGTAGCTACAATTTCCTGAAAATGAACAGAGAAATTGAACACAGTTGTGTTTCTATGTATATTTCCAAATAAATTTCTTCTCCCAGAAATGCTCACCTTTGCACAGAGTTAGTTCTTCTATGCACAATATAAGGTTATACATAGACAATGAATTTCTATAGTCACACAGTCCTTTCTTAACTGAATGTATAACTACTTTCACATGCTATTGTAATTCATTAAATGAAATAAGCTACTCCGGGTATAACTCCTATACCCTTACCATGCAATAAAAGGTTATTTTTTGTATTTTCATTCAATGATCATAACCAGGTATCTGTCAATAATAACCTACTGAAAATAAAGAATATACTTGTATTTTCATTCAACAATCACACCCAGAAAATCTATCAATAAACTGTTATAGATGACAGATACTTATCTCAATAGTTTTATAGACTAGGCTTGTCCACCCAACCATATAGAATGATGATTACGTCCTCTCCTCACCCCTCGAGCTCCTCCACCGAGCAATAGATTGCAGTTTGGGGTAACAAAAGAGGTGGCGTCAAGACTATTTCCCAGCCCAAACCTCAGAGTCTACATTAGAGTTCCACTGGCCCGAACTAGCTCTAGAATATATTAGGTAGTGTTTAACTTTCTCCGACTCTTCTTTTCCAGAAATAACACAAAACATCTCTCTCTCTCTCTCCATGAGATTTTCATTTTATCTCACGAGAAAAGGTAATTGTTTGTTAACTGTTCTAACTGCCCAACTGCTAGGTATCTGGAAGTTTGTTCATTTTCCAGATAGTCTTGTATGGTAAATTGCATCGCTAGCCATAACCAATTTTTAAAGAATTTAAAATCAACATAATTTTAAATATTAAACTCCTATAGTTCGTTGAATTAATGTAGTGAAAGTATATTAACTATTTACTTTTCACTGGGGTGTTACAATTATCTAATATATTATTTTGTGGGTGAAAGGGAATACATGAAGTTATAAATCATGGTATATTTTAATGTTTGGGTTAGACAAGGATGATTACATATCTACAAAAGTTATACATATTTTATCCACTTCAAATTTTAATTTGTAAATTTTTTTCATGAAAACACATGTTTTTAATCATCAGACCCACTCAAGTATATAGGTGTAGTTTTTTCCCAAAATTTTTCCGAACCCGGAACATGGCATGGCCAGGCAATATTGCACAAGCGCATTGGATAGCGGGATTTCGCGGTCGCGGAGAGGTAGGGGGTTGTCGGGGCGGCTTGGTCCTGATTGGTTGCCCCCTTACGAGCTTTGCCTTTCTTTCCCGGGGCTGGCACCACAGGGGCAGGGTCCTGGGGAGGTGCGGGGGGCCTGGAGGAAGCGAGGGGGACCGGTTGAACCGGTGTCAAAGCAAGGTAGGGTTTGGGGTGGCCGGGTGGGGTAGCAGCTGGAGGGTCAATGTACCAAACGGGTATGCCCAGGGTCAGGTTAGGGAGAGAGAGGGTGGCCATGACTGGTACCGTGTACACTCCTGGTGGGGGAGCTAGGAACGGTATCTGACCAGAGGGGTAATGGCCAGGTGGGACGGCTGCGAGATGGTTAGGGGCACAGGGGGCTTGGGTCGAGGAGGATAAGGGGGTTCGGGGATACCGGTTGTAGGGGAGTGGTAAGTTGAGTCCACGCCCGTGGTGAGATGAATGGCTAGGAGCGGGGTGTAGAGGGCGAGGGGGGGGTTGCTGACTAGTCGAGGCAGGCCACTTGAGGGCAGCCTGAGAGGATTGCATCATGCAAATGTTCGATAAGCTGGGATCAGTGATAGGAGGAGGGGGAAGGTTAGGGAAAGTTCCAAGCAAGGAGGAATCTTTGTAGACGCCGGGGGAGACACTGGTCAAGGAATCGATGGTTTGCTTGTTGGCTACAGAAGAGATGGTCGTCTCAGGTGAGGTCTGAGATTTTGGCTCATGATATGTCAGCTGGTCAATGGTGACTATCTTTCCATTATGGGGGAAAGACATCTTGCGGAAAACCGCGGATGGGACAGCAGACATAGCATAGGTGTAGCTTCGCCCCAATAGAATGTTGTAGTCTAGCGGGGCGTCGATGACTTCGACATCAACGCAAACAGTCTTACCGGCGAGGGTGATAGGACAATTACGAAACAGGCCAATGGGCTGGGAGGCATGACCGTCCCACGCTCGAAGGGTGATCGTGGAAGGGGCCAGTTCAGGGGATCCAAGTTGCTTCCAAACCGAAGCGGACATCACGCAGGTGGATGCCCCCTCATCAATGATACACCGGGACATGTTGGCGTTCCGGATTTTGACTGGGATTTGGAAGGCGACGGAAGGAGGGAGAGGAGGATGGTCCGATTGAGTGGCGTCGAAAACAATCATTTGGTCATCGGCGGGATCAAGTAACCATTTTCATAAATATATGGGTTAGGATCCTTGTTTTCCAAAGTTATTTATTTTATGTATTTAAAGTGAATTTATGATTAGAAACTAGAAAATTAACATAGTTTCATATATCTATATATGTGTTATGAGGTTTGTGACATGTGTAGGTCAAAAGGAGACTTCTAGAAGACCCTTATGTGGCACTCTAAAGCCAAATTCGAATTTGGTTGGAGAAGATTATGGGATCAAGAAGATATGTGTCTCACTTCCTTGTTGTATTGAAACTCTAAGAGGATATGTGTCTCATTCCTCAAGTTGTGTTGAAACTCTAGAAAGACGTGTCTTATCATTTCCTATTTTGATTGTAACTCTAGAGATGGAGGGAGAGATTCATGGACTCTCATTAATGAGATGACTCCTCATATTTTGTATAAATAGGAGAAGCTTTCTCCTATCATGGGTAATGAAAAAGTAATGAAAAATTAGGAGAAGGAGAGAAAGGAATAGAGAGTCTTTTGTAACAAAGTTCAAGATGGAATGGGATGTAGATTTGTGAGTTTTTCAATAGAGAAATTCAGTTCTTTGATGCTGTTTTGATTACAACTTTAAGGAGCTGAAGGATTTCACCAAATTGGTAGCAGAGGGCCCCTGCTATCCAAGGAGGCTTCTACATGTTTTCTAGATAAGTAGCTTTTAATTCATGTCTTGCATTATTTGTTTAACTAAAAGATCCTCATTATCTTACAATCATTCTTTTTCTTAAAATGCTCTTCCAACATATCAATATTAGATGAAAGAGATTTGGTTGTATTATGTTGAGTTAATTAGCATTTTCTATTTTGCAATTAGATTAAAAGATCCTCATTATCTTACAATCATTCTTTTTCTTAAAACGTTCTTCCAACATATCATTATTAGATGAAAAAGATTTGGTTGTATTATGTTGAGTTAATTAGCATTTTTAGTTGCAATTCCTTTCGTTAATTATCACAGTTAGACTTACTCTAATAAAATCTTCCAAAATATCATTATGATGAATAAGGCATAACTATGGTATTGTAGGTTTTAGTTGCTTGTTTACACTAAGTGGCATAGCCATTCTTACTCTTACAAAGCTCTTCCAAAATATCATAACAATGAGTAAGAAATAGTTGTGGTGTCTTAGATTTTAATTGTATTTGCTTTCGGTTTTACGTTTATGTTCAATTGCATTGGATAATACAGTTAGGACTGTTTTACAAACTCTTCCAAAATATCATTCATCATGAACAAGATGGGCTATATAATTCCATAGACTAGTTGCATGTTAATTTAGTTAGAGCACTCCGGAGGTAGATTACATTTAGTTCATTTCATTTCATTTTTAAGTTTGATAGAAGATCCTCATTGCATTAAAATTAATCTTTTTCACAAGCTCTTCCAACAAATCTCGAACTAAATGAATCAGATTAAGTTTTAATGTCTTGAGTTACATTTCATGTTCATTTGCAAGCTAGGATATCCATGAATTAGAATATTCTGTTCCCAAAAAAAATAAGAAAAACACATACAACGAAGTAAGGAAGAGGTAACTTAAGCACATATAGTGCACCACACTTCATCATTTTACTAGCCCTGGTTGATCATTTATGTTAGCAATTTAGGATGCTAAATTGACTACACAATACATCTTAGAATCATACATAAACACCAATCCATTAACCACGGATTAGAACATGTAGTAGTTCCTTGACCAGATCTACAAAATACCGGGCGAAAACCATCATGCCCCAAAACCATGTGCAAACCCATGCACGAAAACCATGGCCAGCCAGCCACCGAAAAATAGGTCGAAAAAAATTTTCCCCGAGAGGCTTGTTGCCACGGACCCTGTCAGTGCGGGTACTACACGACGTACAAGAGACTATCGCCCCCTGCATGACTAGTCGTGGAAAGAATACAACACATACCTAATAGTACTAGAACTCACTTTATGCAAAGGCTTGTCTTCATCATCCTCATCTTGTCTTGGGAGGAGATCTTAACTTCTCCCTTGGCCAGTCAGAATCATGGGGCCCATCGCCCCATCCCAAACCTCTCACAGAATTTCTCACTAATATTTTGTTTGCCACACATCTGGTGGACACAAGCCTGTTAAAGTCAAGGTCGACATGGAGGAACAGATGGGAAGGGGAGGATAGGGTAGTAAAGAAATTGGATCGTTTCCTTCTCCATGAAGAGATGGTGGCGAGGTGTTCGATTTTTGGCACTAGGTAGGTGAAGGAGGGCTCTCTGATCATCTACCCATTCTTATTGAAATCAAAGGTCCCAAAAAGAAGCCCGGCACACCTTTCAAGTTCAATTCTTCGTGGCTCAAATAGGATTATTTTTCCTCTCTTTTCCATGCCACCTAGAGGAAGGAAGGGCCAAGGAAACCTGGATCGCATGGAAGGACTTTTATGTAGAACCTCAAAGAAATGAAGAGGGCAAAACTGGAATGGGAAAAGGCTAAGACCATCAAAGAGGAAGAAGACCTCCATAGGATCAATGAGGAACTTGACTTTCTCAAAAGCCTTAAAGGGGCTGGCTATGCCTCTGTGGAAGCAAGGGATCACATAAAGTGCCTGGAAGAAAATCCTCTTGGTCAGAGAGGAGAGTTGGTGCCTTAAGAGTAGGGTTGCTTGGCTACAAGCTGATGATGAAAATACTAAATTCTTCCAGAATTATGCAAAAGAGAGAAAAAACATCAATACAATTTGGAGTATGAGAAAGGAAGAAGGAGAGGAGGCTCGCTCCTTTGAGGCTCTCTCTGACCTTGGTGTTAGGAATTTCAAATCTTTATTCAGGGCCCCTAGGGAGGTGTCTATAGCTAAAGTCATTAGGGTGGCTCAATTTTTCCCTAGATATATTGATGAAGAAGGAAATGACAGTAACATGGAACCTGTCACAAAGGAAGAAGTGGAGGACATACTTAAGGCAATGTAGAAGGACAAGAGCCCAGGCCTGAATGGATGGATGGTGGAATTATTTCAACATTTTTTCGAGTTTTGGGGGGATTATTTATTGGCAGTGGTGGAAGAATCAAGGACCCTGGGACTAATCTATCCTCCCTTCAACTCTACCTTTCTGGCTCTTATACCAAAAAAGGATTGGCCGGATTCATTCAATGAATTTCAGCCTATCTCCCTTTGTACCTGCATATATAAAATCATAGCAAAAGTGATTGCAAATCGCCTCAAGCCTATTCTCTCTAGTAACATCTCATTGGAGTAGTTCAGGTTTCTGGATGGAAGACAGATTCATGAGACTGTGGGGGTTACTCAAGAAACTCTTCACAGCTTAAAATTGAGGAAGAAAAAAGGTGCTATCATTAAAATTGATCTATCTAAAGCATATGATAGAATCAGTTGGATGTATATCCGGATCCTCCTTACTCACTTGGGTTTTCAAATTGATTTCATAAATTGGGTCATGGGATGCATCACCTCTTCCATTATTGTCATATTGATCAATGGAGTAGCCTCAAATTTTTTGAATGTCCCAAGAGGGCTCTGGTAGGGGTTCCCCTTATCCCCCTTGCTTTTTCTCCTGGCTGTGGAAGGCCTAAGCTTGATGATTCATGAGGCAAAGAGTAGGGGAACTCTAAAAGGGATTGAAGTTGCAACAAATCAAATTGTCACCCATCTTCTCTTTGTTGATGATATTACCCTTTTTAGTAATGGTAACCTAGATGATATTCAATGTCTCCAAGACATCCTGGACCTCTTCCTTAAGGCAACAGGGCTCAGCATAAATTGTCAGAAATCTACAATCACAACTTCCAGATTCTTAGTAGCAGAATCAGTTAGAGTATCAAAGATCTACAATTCAAAGAAAAAACCCTGCATGATCCTTTTAAGTATCTGAGTTTCTTCCTAAAACCAGACTCCTACCATGTACAGGATTGGCACTGGCTTATTGCTAAGATAGAGTCTCGAATGAAACATTGGAGCTACAAATGGCTTTCCAGGGTTGGGAGGTTGGTGCTGATGAAATATATTGCCTTGGCCACACTATTTTATTGTGTTTCCCTCTCATGGGTCCCCAGAAGCACTCTGTCTTCTATCAACAAAATATGCAATCGCTTCCTCTAGGTGGGCTCAAAGGAGGAAAAGGTGATGCCCTAGGTTGCTTTGGACAAGATTGATCGTCCAAAATCCCAGGGAGACTGGGGCATTAAGGAGTTTCCTTCTTTTATGGGCTCTCTAGCAACTAAGCTAGGTTGGCATATAATAACCAAGGAAAATCGATGGACGTCAGACATTAGATGCAAATATTCTGATCCTATGCCAACTCTAGAATGGATGTGTATGTCGAATAAGACTGCAAAGAACACATCCATTGTCTGGAAAGCTTTGGTGATGTCGATAAAAATCATAGAACAAGGGTTAGCGTGGTACATAGGGGATGGATCTCAGGTTTGGATTGGCCGTGACCCCTGGGTGGGATGCTCGGGGAGATGTTCTCTCTCCTCATAACTCATGGATCATCTGGATCGTCATGGGTTCATAACCTTAAATCATATTGCAAACCATGGTCAGATCACGATCTGGAGGCAAGAGTGGATTTCTGGAGAAGCACTTCAGCTAGAGGATAGATGGCACGAGGAGTGGCAGGGGTTTATAAATGAAATCCAAAACTCAAACGTTAGACTTCATGATAGACATGATGAATTGAAGTGGGTTCATGCTCCATCGGGCAGTTTCTCCCCAAAGTTTGGATATAAGTGGCTAATGGCCCAAAAAGGATGGGGGGAACCAAAATGGTGGTACAAGCCCCTATGGCTACTAAAAGGACTGGAAAAAATCAAGCTCTTCTTTTGGTGCATTCTTCAGAATGAGATCCCCACCTAGGATTTTCTTTAGCGCAGGGGAAAGATAGGGCTAGGCTAGTGCACACTATGTAAATCTAGCATGGAGTCTGCGCACCATCTCTTTCTATCTTTCCCTTTCAATAAGCAGCTCTGGATAGAGACTTTGAGGCTCCTAAATATGTTACAACTATGGGAAGGTGTTGATGTGAGGGCCGCTTGGGAGCGATGGTGGCAAGCCTCTCCAGATGATAGAGTCAGAAACCTCCCTCTTATTGTTGCCTGGGGGACTTGGATTGCAAGGAATTGTAGCATCTTTCAAGACACCCTTTTCCCCATCAATTGTCTCGCAGCTGAGAGTGCGTCCATATTTGAATTCATTCCACTCCCGGCTACCCCCCCACAAGCCAGAGTTATTGCCCACGAGCACATTAGAGGGGATATTCCATGGTACTATTTTAATGGGGCTTCTGACCCTCAGAATAGGTGTGGGGTGGGTCTAGTTATCCATGATCCTGGTGGGAAAATCTTGAGAGCATCTATAGGGCTAGGCCAAGGGACAAATAATTTTGCTGAACTAAAAGCTCTTCATATTCTGCTTTGCCGGCTTTCATTTCTTGGGATAAGAGATGCCTAAATATTTGAGGACTCTATGATTATCATCAAATGGTTTAACAAAACATAGAGATGCCAAAATTTCATTTTATCTACTTTGCTTGATGAAGTTTTCATTGTAAAAGCTTATCTTAACCTGTTATATGCTTATCACATATACAGGGAACGGAATCATGTAGCAAACATCTTATCTAAGGAAGGTGCTAGACAAGATATGGGGTAATGGGTTGTTGTAGCATATGAGGGGGGGCAGATTCGAGGGATTGATCTCCCCCCTTTTGCTCGCTAAGATCCTACTGTCCACCCTCTCATCCTCTATTCTGGTTTATTTTCTATTTTTAGTTATTTCCTACACTGATACTTATGGTCTTTAAAACTTTTAGGGTCTTTGTTTCGAATTTTTTTCCTCACTAAGGAGATCCGGGAGACTGTTGCTACATTAAACTTATATTTTTCTATAATACTGGAAACTTGGGAATGGTATCTACCACCTAGTTTTAGTCATGAAAAAAGTCATGGTGTTGATTTCTACAGACATGGTTTGTCTTCACCTCTGTTTCAGGCTTCCCACATCATAAGGGAAGACTGGGGGGTTGAAAGGAGATGACAAAAAAATGTATTTTTTGTTTGTTGGACTAAGTTGGGTGGATTGACTAAACATCAATTTCCTAGTGGCAACTACATTGCTCTCCTATTCTTACAAAGAAGGAAAATGTAGTTCTTCAAATGCTTTTGCATATAGTATGTACGCTGTTATAAAATCAATAGATGGGTTTTATTTTTTCCTTGGAAAAAAAGAATTACAATTACAATTAGAGTTACAATTACAATTTCAAAATTTCACATACAATTACAATTTTACAATTACAATCATTTCACATTAATACAACTAAAATTTTACAAATATTTTACATACAGTTATAATTAAAATTAAAATTAAAATTAGAATTAGAATTACAATTACAATTTTGCAATTTCACATACAATTACAATTACAATATTTACAATTTTACAATTACAATCATTTCACATTAATACAATTAAAATTTTATAAATATTTTACATACAATTACAAAAAATTAGAATTAGAATTACAATTTTACAATTTCACATACAATTACAATTACAATTTTACAATTTTACATACAATTACAATTACAAATACAAATACCATTTTACAATTTTACATACAGTTAAATTTCGATTTCAATTACAATCACAACATAATATTTAATAAATATCATGGTCATCTAATATTAAATTAATTAATAAACATCACAATCATGATAACCATCGTACAAACATCATATTCAACTAAAAAACACATTCAAATTCGCTAACAGCATTTAATCATCGTGATCATGATCATATAGCAAAACACAAGCATTGTGTAACATCATCACAACACAAACATCAAATGTACATCTCATGTCAAATAATTGCTATCACATACACATCTATCTGCAAGTTGAATATTAAATGAACATATCTAACATGACCTAACAATATACACATCATGATGATCACCAACATGTAAATTAAGTAGACATCTTGCGAACGAAATGGAGACTAGGGTTTTTTCTCCTTCATGGTCGGCGGCTCTCTCTTCTGCATTTCACGCGCCGCACCAGGGTGGGAGTCCTACCCCACTCCCTTATGCCTTGAACGCCCTCGTCCCTGCACCTTGGGCTCCGCTCACCGCTCCTTGTTATGCGAATATACGGAAACGTAGCGACATTTGATAAGCGAGCGAGAGATTCAACTTCGAAGGATCCCCTTCGCCCCTCTGCTTTGCGCTTTTTGCGGTACCCTCGGCATTTTTAATGAGTCTGAACTGATTTTAAAATGCGACTCGACGACCACTCCCTTCTCTAGGCACGCGGATCGCAAAGAACGAGTTCCTGGCTTCGAAGAAGAACGATTGGCTTAACTACCTGCTTCACAATCCCCTATCTCGGAGCGGTCTCTGTCATTAAGTATTTGTCTCCTTGTGTAGGTGGAATCTTCTCCCCTTCGTGCCATGATAGATTTTGACTCCTTTCGGATCCAAATCTCTCAACCTTCGGGCAAAACCATCTCGCGATGGGTGGTGAGTTCTTGGATGCAGTGCTGGATCTCAAACTAGATCTAGAACGGCGGAGTGGGATCCCTTCAGGACTTCAGAGACTTCTCTTTCAAGGTGAACAGCTTGAAGACCTTCTTCCCCTCTCTACCTATAGCTTTTACAGAAACAACTCTTTGGTTTTAACCCTCCGTTTGAGAGGGGGTGCAGCAGGACAAACGTCCTCAGCTCCTCCTTTCTCTTACAAAGATGCAGTGCACTCTGAGAACCCCAAATCCCTGGAAGCCCTTAAACCCAAGCCTTTCTTGGTTGACAAAACAGAGGAAGTTCCCTCTGTCGAAATCACCCATGCAGGTCTTGCAGATGAACTTCAAGAATTTGCAGAAAGAGCAATCATATGCAGATTCAAAGGACTGTGGCTGCGATCTAAGGATCTTTATGATTGGATCCATGCAAACTGGACTCAACATTGTAAGGTCAATTTATGTTCAAAAGGATATTTCATTGTTCTATTCGATAACATCAAGCATTATGAAAAGGCTTTAGAAGAAGGCCCTTGGTTCATGGGAACTGCAGGGCTCTTCCTAACTCCTTGGTTCCCAGATTTTGATCCAACAACTGCAGTCATTACCAAGACTCCTGTATGGATCATGCTTCCAAACTTACCAGCCCACTTATGGCATGTTGTGGTCTACAAAACTATTGGCAACACCTTGGGCAGTTTCCTCATGGGAGATTACTGGAGGGAAAACAAAGGTCTCTACACATATGCCAGAATATGCGTGGAGTTAGATTTAAGCAAAGGACTTCCTGACCAAATCAATCTCAAGGTTAACGACTTTGTTTGGACCTAGACACTGGATTACGAAAATACTGCATTCCGCTATCGACATTGCCACCAAACAGGACATCTGTAGACCTCCTGCCCTTCTCTACCAGCAAAGAAGAAAAAGGATAACCTCTCCAAGTCCAAGTCCAAACGATGGGCTCCATGCTCTCCACCTTCAGTCGTGGATTCTGAATCCTCTAGCTCTGAAGATGAAACTAGCGATGCAGATTTGGATCAAGCTCCTCAATCTGAGGTTCCTTCAGCCAATGGACCGAAGCATACCTCAGATATGGCCATCGCCTAGAAACGCGTCCACATGACCTCCTCCTCTGATTCAGAAAAGGAGGGTCCCCCTCTGGAGAACCCCAGTCTTCAAGTGGTTGTTGTTCATTCGCCCCAGGCGGGATGGGTCGAAGTCAAAAAAAGGAAAGGGAAAAAGATTCGTGTTGAGGCCTCTGCCCATTCTGGGTAGGAATCAGCCTTTTTTGCTTTTCTGTCATAGGTTGTAGCTCCTTGTGTTCTTCACTCCTTCTCTGGAACCGAGGTTGATAGTCCTATCATTTCCGGTTGCCGGTTTCTGCCTCTCTTGCTTGTAACATCTTCTTGTACCATATTTTTGCTTAATAGAATTAGTTGAATTCAGAAAAAAAAAAACATGTAAATTAAGTACAATTGCAATATGAACATAAAATACATGGACCATATATATATATATATATATATATATAGATATATATATATATGTCAAAAATATATAACTATAATATAAATGTCAGATATCAGCTGGTGGTACATTAATAGTAGTACTAGTCGAGGCATGCTCAATCAATGTTGCAGCATCGACAAGCTTAGATAAATGTCGATCAACACATGCTTGCTGATCTGGAGGTGGCTTATGCTAATAAGGATCAACTTCCTGCTCATGATGAATCGATATGGATGGTCCAGCTTGCTCATGATCATGATTGTTGGATGTTGCAGGCTGCTCATGATCACTCGACGTCGATGGCCCAGCTTACTCATGATCTGTATTTTGTTGGTTGAGAAGCTGCAGTACACTCATGCACGACATGGGGTGAACGATGATCACTCCCTTGATCGTGATCATCAGATGATGCGTTGCTTCTTGACTATCGATGTACTGCATCTCGAACATGCCTACATCGAACGACCCTCCTCAACCATGCCACTAAGATGGTAGCTCCTACGACATGCTGTAGCAGGGTCAACATATCACGTGGCATACCTCTCCACATCATTTTTAGCCTATCATTGGCCTGTATCTCTCTTATAGTGGCCGACCTGACTCCCTCCTCCACAAGCAGTCGATAGAGTTGGTCACCCAACTCCATCCTAAATCTAGTGTCAGGCCTACGCCTAACACCAACCGGTACCTGTGCATGATCATGAGGACCATGTATGTCTGCACCGGCCTAATCCTTTGCATCTTCCATCTCCTGATCTTCATCAGGATCTACACCTAGATCATTTGGTGGCAGTGGCATCTCATCGCCATCAAATGACCCAATATCTACAAAATATATATAAGTACAAAACAATAATTAGAAAATTTCATTAAACAGTTTAATAAAAACTAGTTAAAGAACATGTTAGACTAAATTTAAAGAAAACACCAATATTACCTCTATCATCCAGTGGCTCATCATCTGTGAAGAGGATGTTGGCACACCCTCGCCAATCCAAAATGGACAGAGGACCAGAATGAAGACATGATCATCAAAATTGGATAGAAACTCTAGTGCATCATGCAATATCCTCATAGAAAAGTCTGAATCACCCCTCTTGGGCATCATCTATCCCCACATCTGCATCCATACATGCAGCATCGACCTACGAGGATGTCGAACAAAAGTAGGCCTCATATTTGGAAACCTATAAAAAATAAACAAAATAGATCTGAAGCAAAAGGGAATTTCCCCCTCCTTTGTGCCTGAGCATGAAATCTATCTAAAGCTGTACATAATTGCCGCAAAAAAATTGTAGACCACCTCTCAAGTCGTGGCACCTGTAATAAAGAATCAACATAAAATAAAAGCGGGAAACTAATGCGTTGCTCGTCACTGTTATGGTGTGAAATGGTCAAAATTAGTAGTGAGAGGCACCTCACCTCCTCTCCACCAAATGTAGCAATACGTAACTGACCACCGGAGACTTGAAAATCTGCAGGAGACAGTATATCGGCACTAATGTATCTCTGGGAGTACACCAACTGGCTCCTTGCTACATAGCCAACGAGGAACTCTAAGAACGAGGGAAAATCCTGACCTCTCCTCGATAGGCCAGTAATAAAATAAATGTTCTCAATAGTGAGCATGTACCACTGGTTAGGACCAACTCGGAAAGCCTATCACTGGGCATTCCACCTGAAGATAAGTTATCGTAATAACCCACCATGGCCCTTCAGGGATGTAGCCTCTTCATAGAACTTGAGGAGGCCTACCTCCCTTAGGAGTGCCTGAGTGGCTGCCATAATAGGGTGCGGGGACATATCTCTCTCCCTCTCTCGTGCCTCCCACAGGTGAACCACGTTATACTGGTCCGCCATATGTTCCTATTGTTCCCTCTCTCCTCTCCTTTGACGTCACTTAATGATTAACATATTAAATACAATTTTTTTCTTAATTAAGACATGTATTTACAAATATATATATATATATATATATATATATATATAATTTTTTTGAAAAAAAAATAGTTGGGTCGCAAAAAAAAAATAGTGATGCTGCTGATGGTGGCATACATTTTTGATATTTTTATCGTGCTGCCAAGGTTACTGCGCTGAAATTTTGTGGCTACATCGTGAACTATACTTTATCAAGCGGTGCGTTGACAAAAATATCCAATATGGGGTGGATAATTCCATCAACACACCGCCAAACATCATTTAATGGTCAACAATGCGATCGTTTAACCGATCGCACCGTTGATTATGTACACATTCAGGAGGGTAGTGCACTAACCAAACTACTCGCCCCGAGGTAGATATTTTCATCAGCGCACTGCCCTCCTAGCATCATTATATGATCAAAGTTGTGGTGGTATAATTGATCACATCGTTGACTATGTACCAGTATCGAGAGGATGGTGCGCTAACCAAACTATGTGCCCGGGGCATATAGTTTGGTCAATGCACCACCCTCTTGACATCAGTACATGGTCAATGGTGCGGTCGTTTACATGACCACACTGTTGACTATGTACTCCAAGTTCGGGAGGGCAGTGCATTGACCAAAATATCGGCCCAGGGGCACATATTTTGGTCAACGTACTGCCCTCTCGAACTTGGACATAGTCAACTATGCAGCCAGGTAACTGAATGCACCGCAATTTCTGTATTTAAAAAAAAATATGGTTCGTCATTTAGGTACCACACTGGAACTGGTGTGGTTACCGTTAGCACCAGTCATAGTGCAGCCTGTAAATTTATAGGTAGTACCGTGAACCGGTGCGAGACGAATTGCTCAAGCGCATTGCGCAGGAAATATATATATATATATATATATATATATATATATATATATATTAAATGGTGAATTGTAAGTTTTTTTTCAAAACTAATCTGCTAAAAATTTTAATTATGGAGAAACAAGTAAAATACCTATACATTTGGGCGTCGAGGAGGCATATTTTTGTAGAATTTGCAAAACTAAATTTTCCCACCATTTTCCAAAATTCAAAATCGAGATGGTGTGCAATGGAGGGTAGCAATATGTGCAATGGGAGAATCGATGGCAGGGCGCCTCACACAAGGGAAATTTGCATCAATGCTTGAGAGATCTAGAGCACTGAAGAAGTGAAAAATGTAGATTTTTGGCCGTAATTTTTTTATTTATTTAACCTTGTTTCTATGTGCGGGTTTTAGAGGCACACCAAGCAGTTCCTTCCAACCGCACTGAGTTGTTTCAGTTTTGGAGTAGGTTTTTTGGATGCACCAAGGCTGAATCTGTATAGAGCACTGGTGCGCTACAGTAATCAGACACACTGGGCGGGTTTGTATGGAGAGCACAGTGTCCCAGTGTGCCAATTTGTAGTACGCACCGGTGCTTTTCTAGTGGAATGCATTGGTGTAGTTTAGGATGAGAAACACATCAGAAAAAAAACATCTGCAAAAACCTCCACCCACCAACCTCCTCTAGAAACCTCCACTAGAAACAGATATCTGGGCTATTTTTATAAGGGGTTCCTCAAAAATATCTACTAGAGGGTCTTTTCCTTGTAATGGTACAGAGAAGATCCATGGAGAAATTTTTAGATAGAAAGCACTAGCTCCTAATGCGACTTCATGTTAAACTAGGTTAGCCAAACCCTTGGACCATGAAATTGTCTCACCTCATGAAAGGGTAAGGAAGTTGGACAACACAGAATTTTGGCCCCCTGACCTACGTGAATTTTTTTTAGGTTTAACCAATTAGGCAAGAATTGGGAAAGTCTGAAGCTTTCTGTGTTGATCCACCTTTGAAGACACCACTTCTGTTGACTTAGCCTAGAAGCTTAAGCGTATGAAACCTTTTTTACGGCAAAGTATTGCAGAAATATTAAAAAACAACAAAAACAACAACAACAAAACAAAACAAAACAAAACTACAAAATTCGATCCTATTTATCATAATCGATTAGTCCTAGGAGGGTGGGTAGCCAATAGACAGTCTAGTTCGAGTCTACATGTTCTTCTCTTTCTCCTACGTATCCATTTCATGCATATGATTTTTTTTACTAATTTGAACCTCGTTGATTATGACATTGTTATTGTTAATTTAAATTCTATTCCATTAAATAAAAACATTTGAATGTTTGTTTTGAATGGTGTTGGGAATTGTGGTGGTAGGGGAGTGTTAGTGAGGTAGTGACAAAGTAATAAGGGATAAGATATTGGTTTGCAACTTCAATTGAAATGTTGACAAAACTAACAAAAACTTTTTTTTTTGTAACACCATTATTAAAACCTTCAAAATAGCTACTAAAAAAAAATCAATGATTTTTTAACTTTGACAAATCCTATAAAAAGAGCGAGAACTAGACTCCTAGCCCAAGGACAAACAATCTATGCTTATATAATACCTTCTTATATAGGTGTCACGAAAGCCAGATGGGAATGTAAGACTTTCTGTTTAATCATAGTACATGTTGGACTCATTATACTTCTAGATGGAACAAATTAAACTGTGAAAGTAAATACCTTCAAAGTAACGTTGAAATTTTATACCCCTTCATCACCACTTTACCTATATCCCACTTCCATCTACAGAACTTAAACCTTGTCTGCCTAGAAAACTTGCACGTAGTGCTCATGGCAGCTATAGAATGATCCCTCATGCTTCTATCCATAAGATCTAGTTAAGACCATAACTGTTGTCATGGACGTGGGACAAAGTGAAGGAATGTTGAGATTATGATGGGAATAAACTAACAGAGATCAGAGTCAAGTTGATCTTGATTGATGTTCAGTTGCGTAATTGAAAGTCCTACTAAGGAGGACTTAATGATTTCCTTTCTGAGCTCCATAGGGAAATATGTAGATTACATGAAAAGTGAATAATAACTAGTCGCTTCCAATGAGAGCTTTCTGGTTGTCTCCTCTTCTCTCTGGTATTTTGTGATGTGTTCCTTCCCCTCTCAGTGTGCTTGTTTGAAGCAACTTGGTCAACATCCCTAAAAAATGTGGTGATACATGAGCATTGATCCTAATGTAGGGAATATAATACCAATTGATACACCAATAACGAGATTGATTCAACACCTTGGGCGCTGCCCCCACTTCTGTGTTGTGGTCTCTTTGTGTTTGTTCAGCGAGTCCAACCACAAGCTCACCCATTTATAAAAGCCTTGGGAAAGAAGGAATGAAATGGAGGGGGGTGAGAATCCAACGAGAACCAAAGCATTAAAGTTGAGAGAATATCCGTGGAGAAATTTTTAGATAGCAAGCACTGGCTTCTGGTGTGATTTCATGTCAAACTAGGTTAGCCAAACCCTTGGACCATGAAACTGTCTCACCTCATACAAGGGCAAGGAAGTTGGACAACTCACAATTTTGACCCCGTGACCTACGTGAATTTCGTTTAGGTTTCATGGGAGGGTGGGGAATCGATAGACCAAATTGATTTCCGGATGGTGCTCATTTGAGAGGCCTCCTTCACCACAGATGTGATAGATTGATATTTTCCTTACGAAAGAAAAATTGAAACAACTATGTTGAAAAATCCTTTTACGGTATGATCTGTCATATAAAGACGATGACTTGTAAGTTATAGGTAAACCATATACATTTTATGGTATAAAAATTTAAATTTAATATATATCGGTAAAATAATAAAATAATCTTATACCAATTAAGAAACATTTTAGTCAATTTTAAGTTCTCAATTATTATTTTTTCTATGCATTATAAACAAAAATTTAGAGTAATAAATAATTTTTGGTATGCATTATTATCTATTATATTATTTTGTGGGTGAAAGGAAATACATGAAGTTATAAATCATGGTATATTTTAATGTTAGGGTTCGACAAGGATGATTACATATCTACAAAATTTATACATATTTTATCCACTTCAAATTTTAATTTGTAATTTTTTTTCACGAAAACACATGTTTTTAATCATTAGAGCCACTCAAGTGTAGTTTTTTCCCAAAAAAATAAATAAACATATTTTCATTTTAAAGATATAACATAGTAAGGACATGTGATAGACCATTGTATCCTATGACATAGTAAGGACATGTGATGGACCATTATATCCTATGACATAGTAGGGACATGGGATCTTAGACCATCATATACCCTATATGTGAAATATTTACACTACCAAAGAATTTGGAGTTCAGTATCAAGGATTGGAAGTAATATGGATAATTATTATGAAGAAAACTAATTCAAGGGGAAATTATTAATTGAACCATTAATTTATGATTCATAGATTTATATTAATTTCAGACTTACTAAGCATTAAGAAGGATCAAATCTCTCAATATGCAAACTATTTTTTCAATGCAAAACTTGAGAAAGGTGTTCACCTCAAAGCATTTGATCCCTCTTTATGCTCCTGGCTCTGATAAGATGTGAAGTAAAAGTAAATATGTGTTAATATTTGATAATGCTATCTATACTTATATAAGTTACACATATTATGCATAGAAATATTCATATTTTTAATTTTATTAAAACTTTCAAAATACATATAACTAGGGCAACAATACAAATTAAATAGATAAAATCATAAAAATAAATCATAAAATTGAACTCAATTATTATTATTATAACTAGATTCTTAATCATGGAGATTCACCCCACTTTATCATATTTACAAATAGGCTTTGTTACAATGTCATCTATCAATATGATGGCTTATTATAATGGCTTATCAATAATACATGCGAAAAAACTATAACTCTTTTCATATGATAGTTGTTTATATAAAATTTTATTTAATTAATAAATTTAATTAAAAGAGGAAAATGACATAACTACATTGGACATAAATCTCAACCTTTTATGTGTTTAAAATGACAGAGAAAACGATTCCACATCAGAAGACAACAAGAATGTGTTAACTAGGTTAGTTTGACTTAGTTGACTCAACTAATTCGAGTTGAGGGCCTAACTTGAGTCATGTAGAGTGGTTCCAAAAATTTAGGAACCTAGGTTGAGTATAATTTCAGTTTTAATAATTTAATTCGGTTAAACCGAGTTAAAGTTATTTAAACTAGTTCCAATTGTTGGAGGATCTACTGGGAGGTCTAGTAGTGGGGTGTGTACTCAATGATCATCCACGTAACTGAAAAATCAACCATAATTAACTCATTCATGCATGAAATACAATTTACCCAGATGATATTGGAGTTCAAAGGCAGTGTACTATAAGTTGTATAATTATCCAAGTTGTACTGGTGGTGCATGCAGTCAAAGAAGAACCTATAAGGACTATGTAGTTTAGGGTGGGGATTTCCCTAATTAATAGGGGGATAATTCCTTGAGAAACAATTCAAGGAAATAGGAGCTTGGCAGGTAGCAGAATTGGCTAAGTGTTGGTCGAAGTCAACTTGTGAGGCAATGAGATAGATTATACTTGTGCAGAGATTGTTCAGGCTTGAAAAGAATTGTATTTCTTCTTTATTTTTTTATTAATGCAATAGAGATAGGAAAGGGTTTTGAGAAATGGAGTTCCCCTAGATATATCCTCGTGTTATGTGTGTTAAATGATTCATGTCGAATGTTTTATTATATTGCTTCTCAATCTTGAATTGCTTTCAACATATGAGTAGAGTAGATTTGAGTCTTATGTTTTATAACATTACATGAGAAGTATTGGATATACAATTAATTTCTACATGGTATCAGAGGTAGAATCAGAGTAGACAAGATAATTCAAAGTTATCTTTGTAGGAGGAATGAGTTTTGGATATATTCTTCAGAGCTAGTAGGATGGTGTTATATGGTCTAAGGCTCGAGTATTCCCTTGAGAGTATCTCGAATTATATTTCCTGGAAGGACTGCATGGAAGCAATCATCGAAGATAATGGGATGAAGGAATTCATTGATAATGATGTCCCCAAACCAACACCATGTGATTCCCAAGATCTAGAAAATTGGAAGAAGAGTGTAGCCAATGCAAGTAGGATCATATTGGACAGAGTACGAGACCATATTGTCTCTAATATCCATGAGAAAGAAACTCCATATGAAATGTGGAAGACATTGACAGAATTTTTCAAGAAAAATAGTGACCATAGGAAGTTGGCACTCAAATATAAGCTTTAGAATATCAAAATACAGAAGGTCGACATAATACCCCAGGTCGACATAATACCACAATACCTGGGCAGGTTCACACAATGTCATGATGAACTTGGGAGTGTTGGGGCTACAATTGTAGAAGATGATCTAGTAATCCTAGGACTTCTAGGCCTTTGAAAATATGGGGTCAATGGGAGGGAGAAGCTACTAAACTGGGAAATATTATGACCAGATTTGGTATAGGAAGAGTTTAGGCAGAACACTAGAGACAAGAGGAGAATTGTGCCTTGGATGGAAAGGAAAAGAAAGGGAAAGGGAAGAAACCCCAATCCAAAGGAGATTCAGGTCAGGCGGGAAATAAGAAATACTTTTCGAAGATTAAATGTTTTCATTGTCATGAGCTAAATTATGCCATGAAGCTTTCGCAAAATAAGGCTGATAAGGAGCAGCAGGTGAAGCTCTAGCTTCACAATTCGAGTTGTATTTCACCCTCATTGCATGCATGGTGACATCGGTGATGGGTAGTGTGTGGTATTTGGATAGTGGAGCCTCATTACATATGATGGGAAACAAATAATTTTTCAGTGACTTGCAAGAGAAGGAACTCTAGATGCACATCGAGATGGGAGATGATGGAAGGTATAGCACGAACGACATCAGAAAAGTTACTTTTTAGAGGGAGTTTGGTTATCCTCTCTCATTAAAAGATGTCATGTATGTTCCAGGTCTGAAGAAGTATTTATTTTTAGCTGCTATGTTGGAATATTGTGGCTACGATGTGATATTTATAAAAGGAAAGTCTTTTTTTCATCACATCGCCAAGGGATAAGTGAAGTGAATTGGGGTTTGGGTGAAGAACCTCTACAAGTTGGATGTAGAAGACTGGGTTTCTTTGAGAACGAAAGTAGAAAAGGTGCAGATTCGATACATTAGTGAATTATGGCATAGGATACTTGGCCATTTGCACCATGGAGATTTAAAGATTGTGCAACAAATTTCTACAAGACTTCCAAAGTGTGCACTAGAGCAACGAGATACATGCAAAGGGTGTACATTAGCGAAGTACACCAAAGCCACCTTTCATGATAAGGATAGTAGAGAGCAAGCGGTTCTCAAAAGAGTTCACTCAAATGTGTGTGGACCATTCTTAAAAGCCTCCACGTCCAAGCACAAGTATTATGTTATATTTGTAGATGATTTCTCATGTAAGTGTTGGATTTTATTCATGTAGAAGAAAGTCGAATCATTCACAAAATTTTGTGAATATATAGAACTTGTTGAGAAAGACACTGGCAGTAAACTGAAGGCTCTCAGGAGTGATAACAGTGGAGAATATGTGTTGAATGAGTTGAAGAACTTATTTTCAAAAGAAGACATTTGATGGGAGTTAATAGCACCCCATAACCCACAACATAATGGGGTTGTTGAAAGGAAGAACAAAAGTATTGTGGGAGTTGCATAGGTGATACTGCATGATTAGGGCCTATCATTACACTTGTGGGTTTAAGCATGCAACACAGCGATATATGTGTAGAACAAGATTCCTCATTGGATTCTCTGATGAGTACACCAGAAAGAAGCTTTTTCAAGGAAGAAACTAGATGTGTCAGACTTCAGGAGCTTTGTTTCATCAATTTACTCTCATGTTTCCAATGATGCAAGGAAAAATATATAGTTGACAATTGAGTTGGGAATATTTGTGGGGTACACTGATACACCTCACAACTATCAGGTGTACCTTCCATCTCGCAGGATGATAGTTGTTCATAGAGATGTGAAGTTCGATGAAGAGAAGGCCATGAGATGTTCCCTTGAGAGGGAGATTTATTTGCATGCAAATGAGGAGCTTTTAGCTCCAAAGGAAGAACCTTAGGATGTTGTAGAGAAACCACAAGAACTAGAGGAGCAGAGAGTGAAAGCAACCACTCATGCAAAGAGATCCAAAGATGGAAGGAAGTGCACGAGGGAAGCTTAGATATTATTGAATGATGCTAGAGAGAATGCGGGAGTACCTACATCATAGTGCAGGCAAAGGAGGTCACTAGATTGGTAAACTGGGTACATGGCTTTGATGAGTGAGCTAGTTGAGACATAAAAATCCTCATTCGAAGAATCAGTGAAAAAATCAGTATGTGTTGATGCCATGTGTTAGGATCAGTATTTTTTTGTGTTTCAAACTAGTGTTTTGGATCCATTATATTTCATCCTTTCAATAAATTGAACTTATGAACATTCTCATTGTCCTAAGTTCGAGTATCATGTGTCCAAAACATCATTGTGTGTCTGATCATTCATTTTCTTGATTAAGGTTTTAAAAAACATTGGGTCATGGGAAGTCAATGTCATGAGTTCGTCATGTAGTACATATGAAACAATCACAAAGTTATGAAATTCAATGTCAAAGTCAGTGTTAATTTAAATAATTATGTTTCCTAAATAAATATGACCATAGGGAGAAATACATTTATGCTTCCCTTCTAATCTATTCATCTCTCCCTAAGACCTTAACCCGCACCTTACATTTCATTTTCCTATTTTTCATCTACCAAATCCTAATACCCCATTCACCTACCCCTTTATCATTTCATCTCCCTAAACTTCATAATTCCTATACTACCCATTTAACCTAGTTTGCATCCCCTCCATCCCCTAATGGTCATAATTTCGAATATTGTTCACATGGATCATATTTACCACCACTACCCAATTGTCATATCTGATCTATGTTTTGAATCATTACCCCAGATCATCATATAGTTGAGCGCATGACTAACCTCACTTAACCATAATGTCAAATTTCAAATCAAAACAAAATGTCGCCTTTCCATTTACACCACTTCTTGTGCAATTGATTTCCAAGTTTGTTGAATGTTCGTGTTTCACGATTGAGGTTGGTTCGCAGTTTTACAAAGCCCGAGATCGGAACACACCACTATAAATAGTCACAGAGTAGCGTGCTACACAACAACTCTACACAACTTGTTGTGCAACATCTTCCCGACAATCATCCATCCTTGACACAATTCGATTTGGGTTTTTCGGAGGTAGGGTCATGTCACTAGGCCCTTAAATTTGTTTTATTCTTCAATTCAACTCTTGAGAAGTTGTCATTAAACTCCATCATCTATTCGATGCGCATTCCCTATTTGCGTATGAGCTGGTTGTCTCAGTCATTCAAACAAACATCATCAATCCGAGACTTGGACGAGCGTATTCGAGACTTGGATGAGTGTGATTGAGTTTGTGGTGGCATAGCAGACCAAAGGTCGAGAATCAAGCTTCGAGTTCAATTGTGTGGCATGACAATTCTCTATGCTATATGCTTTCCTAGAAAAGCAAAAACCAACATTTTTACTTGCATTGGGTATGTGATAATTGTATAAAAGACATGATGTCTTCACAAGATTCAAACTTTGCAAATTGTCTGATAGTTATTTACGTAGCACTGTGCATCTTTCAAATTCATTCTTTTTTTCCAGAGATTCAAATTCATCGGTGTTTTCTGGGAAAATGAAGGAACATTTTTAAAATCCACGACATGGGTTTTGTACAGAAGGGTCTTAATTATTTGACACACAAAATTTTTGCAGAAATTGTCATTTTTTTAGGCTGATTTTGATAGAAATTCTAGCAATACTTCTAGAAGAGTGTAAAGTGAATGAAGCTTTGGCTATTTTAGATGCAGAGGATGGAGATCTAATTAAATATCAGAAAAAAGGATACTCTTCATCACAAGAATTCTTGTTATATCAATATGTTGTTAGTGATTGTAAGGTCAGACTTGATAAACAATTTGCTGAAATTTCGGAACAACTTGTAGTGCATGGCTCTGAGATGTGGAAAGCATTATCTGGTCTGCTTAGAGTTGGTGATGGTCCCGAGGCACTCACATTATGCTTACATTCTTATCATTCATGACTTGAGAGTGATATACAATTTTTTTTTTCCTTCCAATACATTCTACCCAAAAACTTATGATGCAAGCCTAGCACGATTGGTTTTTTCAGTCATTTCACAAGCAACAAAGAATTTTGCAACAATTTTTGTAGATGGACCATAATATTTTGTAGATTTTTTTAAAATGGGATAAAAAATAAATCACACATTTTGTGAAGTTGGTGAAGAAATACATGCCCATCTCAAATCCATAAGTAGGTTTTCATGCTGCCACGATCTGTGTGCAGGCTTCTTTTTCACTTTGCTCATTGTTGGAGAAGGAAGGCTTGATATTTTCTCCATATCTCTTAGAGAACATTCATATGTATTGGGAATGGGCTTTAGAGGAGAACTTAAATTAGGTTGAGGAAGATATATATGTTGTTACAAAAAGTGATGATTGGGTCCTCACTTTACCAGTTAATGATATCCTTGTGAACCACACATTACAGATACAAAATGTTGTTGGTTTCGTTTGTCAAGTTAAGTTGTCTAATAATGCATTCAAATGTATTTCAATGGTACAGGACATTGTAGAATGCTTAACCCCATTCACAATTGTGCACTTTGGAGGAATTATTATGAATGGAATTTCTTGCCTTTTTGCTTTCCTTGCTAATGAATTGATACCACTTTATAATCTAAAAAATTTAAGGACAACAAACTAAAAACCAGGGAGGCACAATAATCATTTGAAAGTTGAATTAGATAGCTATTATGTAGCGCCGTACAGGTGTTGTGCACAGGTATTCACATTAGTTTTGGAGGGTGCCAACTGTTAGAATCTTAGTGGGTGGCGATGTTGTTGATTTGGGAGCTAGGTCGAATAGTGAATCTTCAGCGAGGTGTCATCATTTTAGGAAAAAAAACACGACAAAAAGGAGTGCTACCCAACTGCTGCACAACACAAACCCAATTCACTGCTAGTTTACCGTTGTTTATGTTTTGTGTTAGTGGATATGGTTCGATGTTATGCACAACTTTTATGGTTTTGGAAACTTTGTATTTAGGATAAGTCAATAATGATAGAATTTTTTTTTTTTGCTTTTTATATTTAAGGAAAAAGACTGTAAACATGGTTTAGTTTCTTCTTTTTAGTTTGATTCGATCCTCGTCATGGATCATAGATGCATGGCATCTAGATTAGTTTTCCTTCTAGTGTATGGTTATTTAATGCTAGGAGTTTGATGTAAAAACGGTTGGAAACTATTGTGAATTGTTCAAGCGTTCCAATCAATATTTGTGAGGATTCTTATGGTATGATGCTTTGGAGTTACTTTTCTATGTTTATCAGTCAATCTATTTATTATTCTATGTAATCTTCCTGTGTTTTGGGTATTATGAGTTCAATTGAATTAGAATTCAGTTCTATATTTCTCTAAGTCAATTGTTTCATGTATTTCAATTGCAAGTGGAACATTACATGCCTATATGCTATGTTGCTTCTTCTTAATCTCTTTTCTACATATATGCAAAACAATGAGTCCATGTTGTTCAGTTATATGTAAAAAATGAAGATGTTATGTTTGTTTCTCATTTATACTACAAGATTATTTCCTTATCCCTAGAGAACATAGAGAACACTTATCCCTAATAATATTTCACTAAATGGTTGCAAACATTGGGTGGTCCATTGATCTATAAACTTTGTTGTACATTCAATCTCTACAGAAAGCCACAGGCTATGATTCCAAAAGGATGGGTGCCTTGTCTCTATCACTCACAAACAATTAACTAACAAGTTTTAATTGTTCACACAATCACATAACTATAAATATTCACTCCAGTAGTCCAATAAAAATATCAACATAAACTTCTTTGTATGTTCTATTAAGAATCAATCTCAACTTATTTTAACTTGTTAGGTCCCTGTAATTTGTTAGATTGGTAAGACCAAATAAACAATGGTAACATCAAACCAAATTTAGAGTCCTAGGACCTAGCCTTCCTGGACTCAGAGAGGGCTCTCTATATTTGTATAAAAGATATAACTTGATTGATTTAGAATCCTGATTTTAGGCTAGTTTAAATGATAGGGTTGTTTGTTTTGTTTTGTTTGGTTGGGTTGCTTGTTAAGAAGAATAGATAGAGTAAGAGAAATTCAAATCATTGGGCTATGGGGTTTGTGAAAGGTTTGAAGAGTACAACAACAAATCAAGGGTGTTCCAGAGGGCAAGCTAACAAAGCCAAATGGATCTTAATATCTTATGTGGGTGTGAAATGAACATTAAGTTGTGATTTTAGTAGCTTTAAAGGGTAATTAAGAATCCTTTAACATGTACTAGAACAAGAAGAGTCTTAAAGATCAATATGCTTAAGAAAGAACCAAAGGACATGGCATACCATAAACTTATTTGGCTAGACTTTACCAAGTAAACTTTAAGACAACAATCCAACAAACCCTAGAGAGCAGGGAACTCCTAAATTCTTCAACTTCCAACCAAAGACTTCAAAGACCTTTAAATTGATTGTTCATGATAGACCAAAGGACAGGGCAAACCATAAACTTATTTAGCCAAAACCCTAGTAAGTAAACTTCAAAGAAAGCCTTAAGAACAACATTTCAAACAGAACCAAAGGACAGGGAAAACCATAAACTTCTTTGGCTAAACTTTACTGAGTTAATCTCATGAAAACAAACTAGGTGGAAATGGAGAGTAGGGAACTCCTAAGTTCTCCAATCAAACCCAACAGAGGAAAACATTTAAACAACAGAAAGAAAGACAAATTATGGTGCCTCCAACAACATATATTTAACTAAATTTTATGTTTTGTCATAAGAGAAATTGATGTATAAAATGGAAAATAGAAGGGAAACAATTACAAAATTAGAATAACATCACCATCTAACAAAGTTCATGAATCTTGTGAATGCGCTTGTTCCATTCATATCTAGTCCAAAACAACTACAAAACTCCCAAGCCAAGTTCTTTACAACTCAAAGTCTATGAGGTATTCAGCTCAACAACCAGCCAACATGAAGCATCCATGTAATATTTATCTGCAAAATGAGGAAGTGATCCTCAGCTAGGGTTTCAAATGTCATTTATTACAAAGTTAATGCATTTTGACCTTTGAGACCATGCAAGGCCCAAGGCAAAAATATCTGAGACTCATTCATTGCAATAATAACTCCTAACATAACTTTTGAGCTAATTTCATAATATGTTTGACTTTAAGGCTTCTAAATAAATTTTGCAATAACTCTTGGTAAGGGCGCATCTCCAAGGTACATGGGTGCAGTGCTAGTGCAAACACGCAATGCCAAGGCAGAAAAATGGCATGTCTTGCAACCAATGTTTAGAGGCCTTCCCAATGTCCAAATGAGCTCCAAGATGGCTCATTGGAAAGGTCTCTGAGTATATTTTCTAGATATGCTTTTACTTTCCAAAATGGTGCCCATATTCCCTTTCAAAAACCTTTTCTCCCAATACTGGTAAACACGCAACGCCAAGGCCAAAAAGAGGGTAGAAACATTATTTTTTGATGGTTTTTAGCCTTTTTGAGGGACCAGTCTTGCTCCAAATATTCTGAAACTTTCTGAGGTTGATGTACTTGTCATCAGGAACATGAATATGCTGATATTTTTCCATTTGTATGGCCCAAAAAAGAGTGCAACTCCAGTGGAGCTGCGCGTTTGGCCAATTTTCTGCATGTCAAGCTGTCAAACATTAAAAATGTGCACAAAAGTGCCAAAATTGGAATTTTTCTTGCTGATCAAGGTTTAGAGGCTTGGAGGGACATCTTAGCAAGGATATTTTGAGCTTCTCTTTCTCTTTTGCCTTGGTCAAAGCCTGAATCTTTGCATGGGCTTGTTTGAGCTTGGCCCTTGCAATTCTGTTTTTCATGGCATAATGCCTTGCCATCTTCCTCTGAATTTCAGTGTCTCTCTTTGCCTTCTCTAGTTGACCCTCTATATGAAAATTAGCTCTCTAAAGCCAAGAATATCTGTCCCTGCTAATCTCTATGGCAAGCAACTCACTTGGAGTGAGCTACTCTGCCAATTCTGCCTCTTTCTCCCTTTCTCGGGCTAAAGCCCTCTTCAGCCCAATGGTCTTTGGTCTTCATCTAGGAAGTTGATCTTCCTCATCATCACTGTCATCAAAACTACCTAAGGTATCATCTTGTAAAGCCTTAGACTTTCATACCTCTCTTTGAGCTCTGATTGCCCTGACCTCACTGATGGTCTGCTTTGTCTCCAACTGTTGATTCTCTAGCTCAAGAAATTTGATCACATTCTTTGCTTTACCAAGATTAGCTTGAAGCTCACTAATCTTGGCATCATTGCTTTTGATCAACATATTGGTGATTCTGACCTCATCCTCATCATCAAGCTCAATCAACTGAAACTCCTGCTCATTTTCATGTTTATCCTCCTCTTCAACCATGATATGCTCTATAACCTTTTCCTTGCTCTTATCAACCTGTTTTGCTGATGAAGAAGGCATGGCCCCTTTCACCTCAAGTGAAGCAAACACATGTCTGTGGCCTCTCCGCTAGGTTAAAGTAAATGGCTCAATATCATTCATTTTAGTGCCAACTATCCCAATATCTCTTTCACTACTTGAGGCTCTAGTACCATGATGTGATGGTGAAGGGTGGTGGAAAGGTGATGAGGAAGGATCATCATGAGGTGAATGGACGTGAGTGGATGGTGATGTATGAATAGCAGGATGTGATGGAGAAGTGGATATGGGAGGATGAGAATATGAAGGAATATCATGTTGATGATGTCCAGGTGGAGTAGTGAAAACCGCATTGGCAATGAAGGTATCCCATGGAATGTTTTTCTGTTGGAGCAGATGCATGACCACCATCTTGATGAGTGAATAATGAAATAGGCTATGCATTTGTTGATTGTAATCCCTCTTTTGCATAATGTAGACCATCTTATAAATGCTACAAAAAAGATAATAAGGTAAGTGTAGCATCCTAACTCTAGTGAAATGCATAAGAAGACAGATATGATATGATTAGAGACAGGAAAACCTTCCCTCACAAGTGAAATACTTCATTATTATCCTCATCATGGGCACATACCGGTCAAGGAGATGAGAAAAAGGGAAAATGGACTTGTTGTGATCTTTGTACCTAGGTTTGAAGTACGATTCCTAATAACTCATGTCCAGGTTAGCATGTTTGAACCACCTCTCTCCCACACTAGGTATCCCTGTAGCAGTTGCAATGGCATCGGTGGACATTTCAAATGTAACCCCGACAAGATTGACCTGCTTGTCATGTAGATTGATGATGAATAGTCTTGTTAACTCCAGGTGATTTTGGACTTGTTGCACTCTCTCAAAAAGTCAAAACAACCCACATGTTTAAAGCAAGAAACAATGAGGGGAGAGGCCATGAGTTCTCTTGTGGTTATGGGTTCAAAGCTATTTATCTTCTCTCCCTTATGATCATGTCTCCTTGGAATTTGTGCCTCAACACCACTATCTTCTCCCTCTGACATCTTTAAACTCTGTTTTGTGAAACCCTAGAGTGTAAGTGGAATGAGATGAGGGGAAGGGAATGAAATGGAAATTTGAACAAATGAAGGGAATGAGTGAAGGGGAAAACTAGATGAATGTAAACCCTAAATCAATGCAATTACCCTTTCTATGACAGATATTTTGTTTAGGAAGATGGAAAAAGGGTAAAACAGTGATCTCAAGCTAAAATTTAGGGTTTCCTTTAGGGTTTCATTTCCATTCAATTAAGAGTGATCAAATAGCTTCAAAGCAAGGTTCGTGTCATTTACTTACCACTCAAGAGTGCTTGGAGGAATTTGGTAATAATTTGGAGAATATTTGATGTGATTTGAGTTGATAGAACAACCACCAATCCTCCCTGGCTAAACACGCAGCACTGGTGGTAAGCGCACAGTGCCTCTACAAGGGCACAGTGCTGAGTTCCAGGCATGCAGCGCCTTCAGAAAACATGTTGAGGAAATCGGGCAAGGTGGCCGCCAACTCCCCTAGGCACGCAAATAGCCAAGGAAAAAAGCACACAAGGCCGAATAATCGCTAGCCGGCAACGAACTTTGACCAAATTCACTCAAAACTTCACAAATTTTTCCTGCGTAATGGCCTACTCTTTGAAAGGCAACAATGACTCCTTTGAAGTGTTTGGATGAGCTTTTATAGACAAGTGGAATTTGATTTAAGTTGAAAACCCCACTTTCTAATGTTTGAAGTGCTTTTTGACCTAATTTTGAATGAAATTCACTTAAAAACTTTCAAGTGAAAAGAGAATTTCCAAAAGTGATGTTATGCTCAAGGGGACATGGGAATGAGTCAACAAGAAATCTTAGAGGGAAGATGGAGTTCTTTGACAAGGAAAATGGGGAAATGAGGTCTCAGGTAGCCAAGAAGATGAAAATGAGAGGTATAAACCCATAATGAGTCTTTTAAGAGCAACATGGTCACTTTGAGATGACAAACAGACAGATAGAGAAAAAGATTTCATGAAGATAATGAAGGCAGTGAGATAGAGAAAAATGTTTCATGAAAATAATGAAGGCAGTGAGATTTCTAAAACTCAAGATATTCAAGGAATATTGTTTTCAAAAAACTATAACCATCTTATAGTCATCCAAAGATAGTGAAAAATATTGATGACTATCATAACCATCATTATTATTTACCATAAATCAATAAAAATTCTATTAATTTCAAAACTATTAAGAAATAAAATACACAATATCATATTATAACATTTAATAATATTTAACTAATATTTAGTTAAATATTTAGACAATTATCCTTTAAATTTACAATATTACAATTTAATTTAATTTTATATCCAAAATTTGAAATTCTATTTTTTTATTAATTATATTAATTTTACTTAAAAATTATATAAATCTATTTAACATTTTTATTTTATTATTATATTATTATTTAATTAAATAAATATAAATATTCCGTAATTATATAAAAAACATATAAATATAATTTTTTAATCTTGACCAATAAAGGTAAAAGGAAATCCATACCATTTTGAGGTGAGTAATTACATAACTTGCTATATTCTATTATAATAAATTAAATATTCCTTTTTTAAATTAAACAAACATTTAAAATTTACCATATCAATATTTACATATCCACTCAACTACTGTTATAAAATAAAGAAAATGATGATAACATCATTTCAAAAAGTTGTATTGATTTTTATAAATCTAAAAAAGGAAAAGAAAAAGATGATGACATACAGGTTTAAGATGTTGGACTGTCGAATATTCTCTAGTAGCATGGATGCCAAACTATTCAGAGATGGTTAAAATGCGCACATAGAACCATCTTTAACAGAAAATTCAAATAAGCCATTCACTGCAATTCAATGTAGTGTATGACATCCAGGGCTGATGAATCATCTTTAAAATTACAGAGGAAAAGAGCTCCAGTATCATAATTGTTGCCAGTCAAAAAAATTTCGAAAAAATCACAGCTCATTGGCTTCCAGGGTCAGCACCAACTTTTAAGGGGCTAAGCCATTCACAAACCAATTATTAATAGTGCCCGCATTCTTCTGCTCTTTATATGATAGCGACGATCCTGAATTCCCTCCATGATTTCGTTCAATTCCACCTCGGTTCTGATCATGGATATTGACAAATTGGTTCTGGGTATGGGTATGCATATTGACAAATTGGTTCTGGGTATGGGTATGCATATTGACAAATTGGTTCTGGTTCCATGTATGAATATTTTCAAACCGACTCTGGGGCTGAATATTCTCAAAAAGATTCTGGTTCTGATCATGACTATTAACAAATTGGTTCTTGGTCTGGGTATGCATATTGACAAATTGGTTCTGGTTCCGACCATGAATACTTTCAAACTGACTCTGGGGATGTATATTCTCAAAAATATTCTGGTTCTGATCATGACTATTAACAAATTGGATCTGGTTTTGGGCATGATTATTGACAAATTGGTTTTGATTCTGGTTATGAATATTTTCAAACTTGCTCTGGGGTTGTATATTCTTAAAAAGGTTCTGGTTCTGGGTATGCATATGAACAAATTGGTTCTCGTTCTGGGTATGCATATTGACAAATTGGTTCTGGTTCCGGCCATGAATATTTTCAAACTGACTCTGGGGATGTATATTCTCAAAAATATTCTGGTTCTGATCATGACTATTAACAAATTGATCATGCTGCACTCTGCACACGTTTGGCATATCCCGCATCAAACCCTATATTAGGGTTCTGCCTTAAACCTTGAGCAGAATTAGTTGTGACCCTTCCAATCCGTGTTTCACTCCCTCTGTGGAACCCTCTGTTCCTGGAAGGATCTTGAATCTGTAAGTGGTTCCCAGCATGATTGCTATACTCGGCTTCCTGTCTTCCCCGCTTAACCCCCCTGGACCGATTAGAAAGGCCTCCATTCCCATTCAAAAAATGACGCTCTGCGAGCTCACCACTACCATTACTCTCAAACTGAACTTGCTGCTGCTTTTCTGTGAAACGTTGGCCATGATTGTTCTCCAATTGGTTGTGAGGTTGTGTATTAAAATTCTGGAATTCTGGAGTTTGAAACCCTGGTGTCTTCAATTGTTTGGATGGAAACTGTGGAGTGATATTCACGCCGGATGATAACTTGGAAGGCTCAGAAGGTTTGAATCCATTCAATTTTGCTGCAGCAATGCTCGGCTGTGCTTGATTCAATAACCAGTCAATAGTTTTTGTGCCGTTTTTGAATCCCAAGGAATTCATGAGCTCTATCATAGGATTCGTTGCCATTTGTAACAGCCAATCCACGGTTTCTCCCCATCTGTTAAACCCCAGCTCTTTGGTGAGCTCTACCAGAGCTCTGGTTTCACTGGGCAGTGACAAATTTACTGTCTGTCCACCGATCTGTCCTTGTCTGAAATTTAGTATACGTTCCGTTCCCATTCCCATTGCCAATAACCAGTCAATGGTTTGTCCACCATTGTCATACCCCAATTCGTTTGTGAGCTCTACCAAACCCTTCATATCATGTCCTAATAACCAGTCCACTGCACCTCTGTGAGATCTCAATTTCAAATGATTCTTAATTTCGTCAAACTGTTTCAGACAGCGATGAGGTACATTCACTCTCAAACGGTCCCTGTTGCGATATCTTTTGAAGTGCGACACAGACCTCCTCCTCTGGTTCGTCATATCCAGTAGATGAGAATAGAGTAGAATATGGAAGTTAAATCCCAACTCGTGCTTTAACCCAGAGAAAGGTGATACTGTAATATGAAGAGCAAAGGCGAGATATAACATTTGGGGAAAATGTTGGCGATATTAATATGAAGACTGCCCATTATGTTTTGGACTAACCGTCGGCTATCACAAACAAATCACTGGACCTTGTTCTTCATTTTCTTCCCATTTTTTATTTATTTATTTATTTTTTTAATATATATATTTTTTGCTCTGGTTAATCTTACTAATCTCTTTTTTTATTTTTTTATTTTAATATATCCATAATAAAATTTTATTGGATAAAAGAAGAATAATTTATTGGTCGGCTATCACAAACAAATCATCCAATCTTGTTGTTCATTGTTTTCCATTTTTTTCTTTTTAAATTGTAAATATTTTTAATTTTAATTTTAAATATATATATTTTTCTTGAGTAAGACTAATCCGTTTTTCTTGAATAAGGGTAATCTATTTTTCTTAAGATTTTAACTTCGACTAAAACTAAATCTTACAAAAATTATCTAGTTTATACCTTATGAGTTGATTATTATGAAAATTTAAATTTATAATGATTAGTCAAATTATAATTTTTCATTATTTAAAATTTATTTTTGAATATTTAAATAAATATAATTTTAAAATTATTATGTAAATTAGATTATTATGCTAAAAATATTTACATTTTAATATATTATTTATTTATTTTTTTAATATATAAATAAGTGTATTTATTATTATTATTTAAATTTAATTATTATACTAATAATATTTACACTCTTGGGGCACTTAAATTATACAGTTTAAACAATTTAAAGTCAAGCTTTTAAAAAAAATTATAGAATTTTAATCAAAATTTACTAGAAAAAAGTAGTTATTATGTAATATTATGATGTATTATTTTTTCATATTATTTTATAGGTGAAATAATTTATGTGAAGTTATAACTAATTGTTACCCCACAAGGTGCAAGGAGAGGCCTATAGGAGTATTGTTTGTGAATTATTAATTTGAAGTAATTGTATTTTTTTGAGATGAAAGAAAAAATGTATTGGAAAATCTGGAATTTTGAAGTTCAATGCAAAACATTAAAACTTAGTTGAATCTCTTAGTTGCAGGGCTATCCAAAGAATAAAACTTTTTGTGAAGCATATCCCTGTTTGAAAATCGAAATAAATTATTTCATACTATTTCACCATTGCAATTTCATTTGCAAGCTAGCTTTGTTGCAGATGGACCACAATATGCTACATTCATGGCTACAGTGCATTTTGAAAAGTATGCCAGGAAAGGTTATCGTGCACTTCCAATGAACCCCTCCCTAATAGATGACATGGTTACAAGTAAGGTTTAGACAGGGTCTCTGCAACTTGCAAACATCATTCTGTTGAAACAAGTTTTAGATAGGTACAAAGCTGAACAGTTTACATGTGACAAAGCCATGGGTTGATCTACATCTACATTACTTGCCCCACCCATAAAGTAGTAGCGCCACTCAAAAAGTTTGTAACGTCAATTGTAACAACTGAACCTAAGGCATAACACTAAACTATCAAGAAGGGTATCTAATGCATACACAACAATTATTCTGATTACCATCATGGATAAAATACCAAGTTCATTCATATAAAATGAATAGAAAAAATATAATTAGGTACTCTTCCATAGAATGTTACATTTAATTGCATTTACTTTCCTAAGAAGCCATTGTCTAACTTTAGACCATGATATGCAGTTACTGCAAATATCTTGACAAACCTAACCAGTCATTTGTACCTACTGTCAAGTAAATAGCCATCTTGAAGAAGTAAATCAGGACTTACATTCTTCAATCTATGTCATAACATAAATGTATATTCTAAGAAAAAGATTATTGTGGCCCCCTAAGATTATTGTAGAGTATTTCAGTATAAGAAAAATACTGAAAGCAAATGCCATGCACCACAAATTCAATTTACAATTCAATTCAATATATACGTGTGCCAACATAATACTTTTAAAAAAGCATGTTCTTGACTTGTACACCACAAAATGCAGCAATCAAAGCAGGAACAAACAATCTAAAGCTTACACATCCAACTCTGATTATAACTTACAACTTCACTGATAACAACCTCTACAATACACCCACTACCTGCACAAAATGATAGCAGTGTATGGGGAATCTACTAACACAAATCTTAAATCATACAAAAAACATTGTTAAAAATATTGTAATGAGACATGAGGAATATGAGTGGCTAGAACTAACCCTGGCAGAACAGGGCTAGAGAGGCCTTGTTATCACCTCAAAAGCACATAACTTCTAATTAAAAAAAAGAACAAAAATAAACTCTGGACTTAGTCACAGCAATATGCTATGGGGATTACAAGCTCACCCTAGGCTCATAGACAATGTTGTTAGCAGTAGCACTCTTTATAAGCTGATATGGCAAGGCTTTGAAAGCATTCAAAACGCAAAAAGTGGGTGTGTGGTTAGAGAGAGGTCTCTTTCTCATTTATTTCCACCACTCAAATACTTCCCTAAGAGAAATGGTTGCAAAATAGGAGAGAACCCAATTGGTAATTCGGCCTGAGCAAGTCTTAGCTCTAAAAGACAAGGTTTTTGTGCTTGAATACTGAATTTCATGCACGAACATCAAGAGCATGAGTTTTAAGAAAACCTGTAAGCTCTGACTACAAACAAAAAACTCAAAGATTGACCTTCATATTCAGGGCCTCAAGATTCAAATGCATGAGTCTAAAGTTCATAACTTTGAACTTCAAAGAGAATAAAATATGAAAGGGGATCCAAAGCCAGAAAAGAGGAAGATGGATGCAGCACCTAAAAGATAACGAATTCAAGTAACCAGTCAATAAAGTTGATGATAAAATAAGCATTGCTCCTGCCAATGCAAGTAGAGTGGAAGTAACGAAAACTGAAAGGTCAGATTCCTTCATTTTTTCCCTGTATAACATCCACTTCATTATCAATATTCTCTATGATTTTCCTTGAATTTCATGTATCGGTTGGTGAATCTACAGTGGTAAGCCTAACAGAGAGTTTGAAAAATGGAACGACTTCAGCCCAAATACAAGAGCAATGTTGAATTGTCTCAGAGGGCTCAGGTTAGTAGATGCATATTACATACTAAATAAAGCACCTGCTCCGAATATTTACAGAATGTATGCAAAAATTAATGTCAGACAATTAGAGAAATATGAAAACCTGAAAGTGCAGTGACCTCCACTAATGTGGAATCAAACCAGATACATCAAGATTATAACATGGTTACGAACAACAGAATAGAAAAATATTAACATAGACTGAAAGCCAATAGAAGGAACAAGAGAATTACTGCATATATTAGATCTGCTGCTGAGAAATACAAGGGGAAGCCCTCTATTAATAGCAACCTGGGAGGAGTCCAGCATTTAAGGATAGTTGGCAAGTATACCAAGTATTTAATGATCTACCCAAGTTAACTTACAAGTTACAACTATTTTTACAAGGTGAGTATTAAAAAGGAGGCTAAATTCCAAAAATCGGTCCCGGCTACAAGGCCATGATAGGTACCCATGTACAAAATGCTTATAACAATTGAAAAAGGAGGACCATGGGACCATTTTGTTGTGGACAAAGAGACTGAAGACAGTGCAACCAAAATATCATGGGTGTAGAATAGTCTTCAAATTTGAGGTTGACATATTCAACGCCACCATTATTTCTCTCGCAAACATTTGATAAAGTTTTCTAGATTGCTTCAAGAAAAGTGTCAAAAGCCTCACTTGTTCTTTAAAAGGTATACCCAAGTTTGTTGGAGTTGTCATCAATGAATGCATGATCTAGATCTTGGGGGGAGACCCCCAAGATCTAAAAATTTTAAATGGATCTACAAGATCTGCAAAGTTAGAAAGCCAGAAAAAAAGAGAGAACACAAAGAAAATAAAACCACAAAGAAAATTGTTTTATTAAAACAGAGAATAACTGTAGAAGCTACATTGTGGCAGACAATCTGTCCTTTTACAAAGTGAGGCTTGTTATTTATAGCCTTTTTTGAGATACAATACCATAGGTGGATACCATGGGCCAATACCATGGGTAGATACCACTTACAATACCATGAGTAAATCCCATGTGTGGATGAATACCATGGGTGGATACATACCATGGGTCACTTATAATACCATGGGTGAATAAATATCATGGGTGGATGAATACTATGGTTCGATGCCATTTACAATACCATGGGTAGATGGATAATATGGGTAGATGAATAACATGAGTTGATGCCATTTTCCATTCGGATCAATGTAAGCAAGAGAGGGGGCCCTTGAAATGACAAGGTAGGAATAAGACCTGCAACATCATTGTGAACAAGTTGAAGACCTTTGAAGCTCTCCAAGTATTGTCCTTAACAAAAAGTACCTTAGGATGCTTACAAGAACACAATCCGTACGAACAACATCAAAAAGAGAAATAAATGTATGTAAGATTAGTGACAAAAGTTTGCTTAGTTGATAATCAAAACAACAGAGTTTAAGTGATCAAATCTCGTGTTGTAATTTATTTACTCATTTGAGTGGCTATAATTTGCTATAAAATTAATAGAAAAAATATAATTAGGTACTCTTCCATAGAATGTTACAGTTAATTGCATTTACTTTCCTAAGAAGCCATTGTCTAACTTTAGACCATGATATTGCGATTCTTTACCAAATATCTTGACAAACCTAACCGAGTCATTTGTACTCTATTGTCAAGTAAATTTCCATCTTCAAGAAGTCAATCAGGGACTTTACATTCTTCAATCTATGTCATAACATAAATGTATATTCTAAGAAAAAGATTATTGTGGCCCTAAAATTCACCTCCATAATCCAAATATTATTCCAGTAGAGTATTTCAGTATAAGAAAAAGACTGAAAGCAAATGCCATGCACCACAAACTAAATTTACAATTCAATTCAATAAATACGTGTGCCAACATAATACTTTTAAAAAAGCATGTTCTTGACTTGTACACCACAAAATGTAGCAATCAAAGCAGACTATTGGCATAAGGGTACGAACAAACAATCTAAAGCTTACACATCCAACTCTGATTATAACTTACAACTTCACTGATAAAAGCCTCTACAGTACACCCACTACCTGCACAAAATGATAGCACTGTACTGGGGAATCTGCGAACACAAATCTTAAATCATACAAAAAACATTGTTAAAAATATTGTAATGAGACATGATGAATATGGAGTGGCTAGAACTAACCCTGGCAGAACAAGGACAGAGAGGCCTTGTTATCACCTCAAAAGCACATAACTTCTAATTTAAAAAAAGAACAAAAATAAACTCTGGACTTAGTCACAGCAATATGCTATGGGGATTACAAGCTCACCCTAGGCTCATAGACAATGTTGTTAGCAGTAGCACATGGTCCATCAGCATTAGGAAACTAAAGGTGCTACTTTATGGGAAAACAAAGTACATGAAAGAAGAATGCATACGACTTACTTGTAAAAGCTTGTGGAGCCATTCAGAAATGACCCATATATGTGTAACTATACGGATTGGCTCTTCAGTTACAAAGTACACCAACAGTCTGAGTATAGAGAAAATAAAAATGTCCACATGTTTCAAGCTTCTTCATGTTTAAAATATGGTAAAATCAATGTAAGAACAGTTGTACAACCAGAAATTATTGAATAGAGGCAAGGAATATAGGGAAGAACATAATCATACACACTCTCCATACCTTGTGGAGGAAGTAAAGACTTTGGGAAAAACGTCATAGATCCAGATTTGGAGTCTCAGACAGGTGGCCTAGCAACTCAACTGAGCTTTATAATAATACTGTTCATAGATGTTGCTCACATGTTGATGATTTCTATCAATCAAGAGCCTTCTTAGGCTTGCTAGATTACCCAGTTCATAAGGAATAAAAGCAGAATGTTTTCGAGATCACCTAGTTTGGGAGGAATAAAACCAGAAATATGAAACTGAGCTTAAATATGAGACAGACCTTAAATAGGATCAAACACATTAAAATTTATTTGTAAACCCCTCTGTGGAGCAGTGTTTTTGGTACATAGATCCTTAGTATTGGTCCCTGAACTAAACAGACCAATAGCTGCAGCTCTGATATAGTGTTGTTTCTCAAGACAATGAGAAGAGCGCTTTCTTTTTAGACAGACCTTAAATAGGATTAAACCCATCTATGGAGCCTACAACCATCCCTAAGACCATAGACCAGTGGAGTCTAAATCCTAGGGCTTGCTTTCATTCACCTTTGTAATTCGTATTCAACGTATCCAGGACATGAAGTGATGGAAATCATTGGCCTCTATCCTTTAACTCGATCAGCTTCTTAATTCAATCCATCAAAGATAGTAGATAACTGTCTAGAATGTATGATACCTCAAAATAATGTTTTCTTCTTTTCATTTCTAGGTTGAGCCCTGCAAAATTGCATATTCTCACAGATAGTTGTGTGTAAATGAATCTTCTGCCTTGAATACAGGGCTAATTTGAAAGACACACCCAAAGTCTACAATTCTTTATTGTAATTCTTTAGGGAGATGAATACATGATTTGGGTTATGAGTTACAAAAATTTTACCAATTTTATTTACATGGAAATTTTATTCATCAAGAGTACAATGCTTGAACTGATTTTCAAAATATGCGCAATTATATTTTCACACCATGCTAGTATAACACGTCTCAAATCTTTGTCCCCTTCAGGGCATGGCGTGAAAGCACTGGCTGACAATCAACATTTTCCCTCTAGATGGAAAGTAGATCGGCATTATGAATGTTCAATCTATCATCGTTACGTGTAGGCTTGTAGATTTTCTAACCTTTGTTGTCCATTAGGAGTGAATATGTGGGATTTAACTCCCATGGTACTCCATAGCGATATGTGAGAACTTTTTTTTTTTTGCGAAGACAAGAAGCTGCATGGCACTTTGTATGGCGCTGGACACAGTTGAAAAGCTCTTCATAGTCATCTGTCTGCGTTGATGCAAAAATTGATCATGTGTTGAGAAGACATGGGTCCTGCTTTGCTGATTGGTGGAGTAAAGTTGCGCAATGCTGGAGTTGTCGCAGGTTCCAAGCAGTTACATAATGGTAAAAATATTTTTGAGCATTGAGAACTTCTATCTCATTGTTCCAATTGAGGGAATCCATATTTGGTGCATCTTTCAACCAAAGGAATCCATGTATGTGTGCAGATCCTCGATGTTGCCATTCGTATCTGCATGGAATATCGAAAATTATTATTGTTTAATTCTACTGAAGTTTAATATTTTGTTTAAAAAGTAATGGTAATCAAAAGTACCTGCACCAATAGTCGATTGCATGGAGGCCTTTTTGTAAAACTTCCTCAAGGAAAATTGTAAATCTGCAATGCATGTATTGGGATGTTAAATGTGGATTGTTAATTATATTTTGAATTCTCCACCTGTAATGAGCATCTGAATTGGAGGGCACCTCGGCAGGCATAATATTGTGCAGGTCAAGCCATTTGGTATCAGCAGCACTTAGAGTGAAGAAAAACGTTGGGCTCCCAAGTTGTGTGATCATGTCGGTTAGCTCATTACGACGCTTGTTCCAAAAAGAGCGTGTACCTCATAGGGATTTGCCAAAGTGCATGACCATTTCTGGAATTTTTGAATTTGGAAAGTCATGAAGACATTGCTGCAAATCTAATACAGTTGTTGGCAAATTGTTTTCAATGTCTTTTTTAACAAAAACATTGGCATTTGATTGGCTACGGTGGCACATTAGCATGTTATATGTAGTAACGGAATCTTGGATGCCAGCCGACGCGATTATCATGGTAGCGTAACAGGTGACAGGCATATTCGCGCAGCTCGACATTTGTAATTCTTGGTTGTGCGATCATGGCAATTCCTGTTGGGAAAAGTGTGGAAAATGCCATAGAAAAGAGGCCCTTAGTAGTGTATTCATTCATAGGCGATAGAGATATTGTAGGCCAATCAATTGAATTTGTTGATTTGAATTTGTGGAGTACAAGTAAGCATGAATGCGATCAAGTTCACTACAGGAGTTTGGAAGAACTGGAACAAATGAAGAAGGTTGGATATCTAATGAAGGTAGAATGGCATCAAGATCACGAGTAGAATCTAGTATGTTTTCCTGGGGTATAAATGAAGACGTGGTTACATTATGAAGAAGATTAGAAATATTAGTAGGTTGATCTGGTAGAGCGGAAATTGCAGATGGGTTGAGTTCAACATCTTTGTAGTAGGGATCATGAGTGATTTTGTATTCTAGTGCTGCTAGAAGATGTGATTTACAAACGATGAATTCATAAGATGTTTCAGAAGGGTTTTGCCTTCTAACAATGAGGACATCTAATTCAGAAACAAGGCGAGGTAGATATTTCACAATAGTAGTAATGTCTTGAGGGAAGCTGATTGTATGGCCGCTATATTTGTATTGACCACCACGAGCATGAATTACTTGTAGAATGGGATTTACACATGCGATCATCATTTCTTCAATCTGTGTTAAATTCTAAAGGACATATGGTTGTTCGCCAGGGTCCATGTTGTTGACATGAGTGAAACGGTTTGAATTTTTTGATGTTGAATATCGAGAGCAAGAGAGGGTACCATGCGAACATTTTGTTTTCATGCCTGGATATGATTCTTTGCATAGTGTGCAAACATGCAATGGAGAAAGGTTATATATTCTTTGCCTAAAGTGACGGTGTTCTTCATTGAGGGGGTGGTTATATAGGTTTTGATAAAGATTGGGTGAAATGGCATGCATATTTGGGAGAGCACTTGAAGAGGGAAGTTGTGTAATGGAAGAGGGAGTCTCTTTTCATTTTTGATAAAGAAGTCATCGTTGCGCATTTATTGCTTCTTTATTTTGAGCATAAAGAAGGCGATGTCGTGCTTTTTTTTCCGCATCTTCATCGTTTGATGACATATCTAACAAAGTAAAAATAATTCTATGTTAGGGATGAGGTGTGAGAATTACAAATTACAAATTGAGGTATGAATGCATATGAAATGTATGACATTGTGTTGAAAGCTGAAATTTCTAAATAACTATTGATAAGCGGTAGAAAGAGTTTGAAATCACTTTGAAATAGATGTTGGTAAAAACCTTTTTTGTAGTGCCAAACATAAGTATCTATATTATTGAAATGTGAAAGGGTAAATATACATATTTGTAGTTATTCAAAAATTTTATTGTAAAAGTAACTGTGCATTACAACAACATGGTTGTATTTTACAATGGTATGGAGAAAGGAACTATACAGGGATGTTCTTTTCTATCTAGAGAAATAAAAAGGTGTACATATAAGAACAGAGGTCAAAGGCGATGAGCAACAGAGCGTTGTGAAGTGGTAAGTGCGGCAATGTCTTTTAGGATTTCCATGCATGCAGCATCATATTGAATTTCTTCTGAACTTAGCAGAATAGGTTGCAAATTCTCAACACCATTGTAGTATTTTTTTTTAATGGAAAGTGACAGAGAGAAGTGACGCCCTGATATACGACTACATATTTTCTGAAGATCAGCTGGTTCAATAGAAAGGAGGAACAAGTCTTTAGCTGTGATGCCCATGAGCTCATTTCCCGCATCATTGAAGAAAGTGACATTTTGAAGTTGTCCAGTGTGGTCATGCAATTCGATTTTAAGTTTGTAACGGTAGTCGCATTCTAGAAATTCACCATTGCACTTTGTACAATGCCAAATATTTTTAGAATGGCGGCTTACTTTTTTCATGCATTGTTTCCCATTGTAATCCAATGGACAAGCAAGGAAATAGAAATCGTCCATGCGTAGACTAGTTATTGTGGCACGAACCGAAACCCATACTGCTTTCTCGGAGATTTCCATGCTAGATATTTCCTGAATTGTCTTTTGTGGTAAAGCTCGCTTGGAAGACATAGTATAATTTCTGCTCAATGAAGGAGACGAAGAGTTGTAGCCTGTATCGCGGAACCAAGTTTGGAGTTGTTAAGTTTCTTCAATGTTTGGATTTATGAGAAGAGTGGTAGTGGAAATTGTCCCAATAGTGATTCCATTAAATTCAGTTACCCGACCTCCTTTGACACAAAGGATTGGTGGGTTGTCAGAAGAGTGAAGTTCAGCAAGGTCCTTTCCTATAGAGAGACATTGATCTCCCCATATTGTTAAATCAATGCTGAAACCTGACTTGTCCTTCAATGTGAGTGTTTTTTTTAATATTTCAGTTCCATCCCTTCTTCTTATTGTAGAAGCAGGGGAGGTGGAGCTAACGACACCAAGAACATCGACAAGCGTATTTGGGTTTGTGGATTTGATTTCAACAATAGTTCTGAAATGAAAGCTTTGGTAAGGAAAGGTTGGATCATCTTCTGAACATGGTGTCACAGTGGATGCAGCAAACAAGTAAATCTCCCATTTGTTGTTTAAATGGTTGTAGTTTGGGTTTGTTTGCTTAATTGTTCCATTGGAGACAATATATAGTTGCCCAAATTCAATGAGATTGCAAAGGCATTCAGCTAAATCAGCGAATGCAGAAAGATGGATTTCATCTTTGTCACGACCAATGAGGTCAAAGCCGAAAACTTTTCCTGACCCACGTGCAGTGTTGTAGTTCTTCAAGGGTGTTTTTGATAATACTCTACCTTGAATCGACCAATACTTTTAGTACGGATTGAGTGATGTAAATGATAGAAGCGATGTTGTAGGTGTGCTTGTTGGAGTTGAAGTATTTGGAAGAATATTTTGTGCTGATGAAGAGCTTGAATGAGATTCGCTTGCCTTTGCATGTAATAGCGATGACAAGTCCTTAACCAAAGGGCTGCTACGGTGCACAACTTCAAATTCTAGGATTCGAATGGATCTAAAATGGATGAAGAAATTATTTAAAATTAAAATGAATGTTAAAATCATTTTTATTCAGGAATAATGCAAAGAGAGTAAAGGGAAAAGTTCAAAACAAAGCCTAATCTTATGTAGAGTTTTGGGACACTATGCAGTTGATCTTGTAAGTGAAATGATTGAACTGATCTGAATGTCTTCAGATGCAACTTGTGCACCATAAGCAAATGGTAGCAAAGTCCTGTGTTGATATGTGCCGTCAGAGAGAGTGATGTGATAGTGGGAAGAGCTAGTTTTTGATGAATAGACAGATCCGATGTTGACTACTTGCAGTAGAGGTTGAATCTCAGTTGAACCATCTAGCAATTTGGGGATGGCATTCTTAGTTAAAATCGGCTCCATCACGGTAGAAAAGTGAAAATGTTGGATTTCCAATGGTAATACCTGCAATTTATTTTAATGCATTGGAAGAGATATTAATGCATTAAATAAATTGTAAGCAAAGCATAAATTAGAATTTCTATAATCGTTATCTAATAGATTAGTCCATAGTTAACACTTAGATTTGTAATTAAATGCAATAATAAAGAGGAGGGCACAATAAATCCATGTCTCCTTAGAAATCCATGTTCTGCACATGGGAAACATGGTACTAAAACAGATGAGTCCCTTAGATATGATCACTAAATTTTCGATTTCCTAGAGCATTTGTTCAAGCAAGCAGAGTTACAAATATTTCTTGGAATAAAATATAGAGGAATGTGCAATTGAGAACAGAAAAACCGGAAATTTATGCTCATAATTTAGGCTCTAAGACATACCTACAAACATTACAAAGGCATGATACAAATATGAAAGAATTCAAAAAAATCACTTAATTTTTTTGTCAATTCATTTGATGACAAGCATATAGACATATATTACAACTCCAGGGAAGACTATCCTAAGCTAAATTGTACAACTCCAGGGAAGACTATCCTAAGCTAAATTGTACAACTCCAGGGAAGACTATCCTAGCTGGTATCGAGAGTTCACAGTTGCATTGTTGTAGTTGTATATAGTGCATTGCAGAGGATGATATAGGGCACTGTGTAAGCATTATTATTGCAATAATACATCCTTTGTTGATAGTCATGGGAATGTAGTAGTATTTCAGGCAATTCTTTGGGTACTAGAGTCTAGAGCTACATTCTTCTTGGAATTAGTGGCTTTCGATGCTAAATTGTACAACACCAAGGAAGACTATCCTAACTGGTATTGAAAGTTCTAAACTTTTCCAAATAACCATAAATAATATCTTTAGACACCACTACTTCTTTTCATATTTCAGGATACTAGCACTAATATCTTATCTATATATTAGCTATATGAAACTGACTAAAATATAGTATCTATATGAAACTCACTCTAAAAATGTCAAGTATTCCCTTTAACAAGAAAATCAAGCACAGATCTGGTACAGAATATCTAAAAACCTACACCTTGCAATCATTATTAAATTAGATATAACTGTAATTCTAATGACGTCATAAAAATCCTAAAAATCTAAACACAGTAATAAATCTGAGTCCATAGATGTGTAGTACTGACATTAAAATTGTCAACATATCTAAAGAAAAATCCCAACATGCTAATAAGAACTAAACAGAGGGATAATTATTGCATAGATATACAAAGCTTTTGGGACTTCAATGAGACAATCATGGACGATAATTCCATAATCATAAACATACTATTTTTGAACGAAGATAAGCAGCACTTAGCACCATACAATGAAAACCTACCATATGAGATCATGACACAAAATGATACTATGATAAAATAAGCTGTAAAAATCCAACCAACCATTGCATAAAAGGCTAGAACAACAATCTTAAAAATAATTAAATTCCATCACAGTCCAGGCAAGAATAAGTGAGCACCAAAGAAGGAAAACAAATTCTCTCTAAGAGTCTGAGATACTAATTTGATGCATTTAAAATTTGTTTCAAGAATATCCCCACGAGTCATCTGTGAGATATGTAGTACTGACATATTAATACATCTCTATGGCGTTCAAATAATGAGCACTACTATTAGAAATCTGAAAGAAAACTACATAGCCTGTATTTTGCAGCTATTTCAGCACAGAATGTAAGGGTTACAACGAGAAGAAAGACAGTGAATTCCCCATAATTTCTTGCTTGTTCAAGTAATATAATAGAAAAAGTAGTTTAAAGAGTTTCTAATTTTCCAATAGTCATGGAAATGTAGCAGTATTTTAGGGAATTCTTTGGGTACTGGAGTGTAGAGCTACATTCTTCTTGGAATTAGTGGCTTTCGATGCTAAATTCTACAACTTGAGGGAAGAATATCCTAACTGTTATCGAGAGTTCATAGGTGAATTGTTGTAACTGCATACTATGATAAAATAAGCTGTAAAAATCCAACCAACCATTGCATAAAAGGCTAGAAGAACAATCTTCAAAATAACTAAATTCCATCACAGCCCAGGAAAGAATAAGCGAGCACCAAAGAAGGAAAATGAATTTTCTCTGAGAGTCTGAGATACTAATTTGATGCAACCTAATTACAAGTTTGGTCAAGGAGATTTTGCTTGTAAATAGAGACTTTCACATTGAATGGGAGACAAAGTAATTAGAGAATCCAGAATAACTATAGAACCAGTTACTTTGAAGCATTCAAAAGTTCTTTCAAGAATATCCCCACGAGTCATCCGTGAGATATGTAGTAATGACGTTAAAATTGTCAAAATCTCTAAAGAGAAATCCCAACATGCTCATAAGAACTATCATGGCCTTGAAGATTAATATATATCTATGGCCCTCGAATAATGAGCACTACTATTAGAAATATGAAAGAAAACTACATAGCCTGTAGTTTCCAGCTATTCAGCGCAGAATGTAAGGGTTGAAGATTAATACATCTCTATGGCCTTTGAATAATGAGCACTACTGTTAGAAATCTGAAAGAAAACTACATAGCCTGTAGTTTCCAGCTATTTCAGCGTAGAATGTAAGGGTTACAGCGAGAAGAAAGACTACTGGAGATGAATATGTGATCAAGTTTTGGGACATGGACAACACAACCCTACTGACAACTATTGATGTTGATGGTGGATTAGTTGTATGGTTTGACATAGTTGCTTACACTTTTTTTTTTTTATGTGAACTACTTGCATAGCTCAAAATAAAGACTTTCATGTTAATTTAGCTTTGATTTTTCCCTATTTTTAGAGTACTCCTCGTCTCCACTTCAACAAGGAAGGGTCATTATTGGCAATTTCAACCAGCGATAATGGCATAAAAATTTTAATCAATGCTGATGGCCATCGATTATTACGCTTATTTGAGAACCATAACTTTGATGCAGCAGGAGTTCCTTCGGGCCTTTGAATAATGAGCACTACTGTTAGAAATATGAAATAAAACTATATAGCCTGTAATTTCCAGCTATTTCAGCACAGAATGTAAGGGTTACAGCGAGAAGAAATACTGCTTGGTTACATGTAAGGACACTTTTATTCTCTATCGCAGCAAGGGGCTTTCCCCATGTCTTCAGATTACTCCTTGAAAGGTCTTATGGGTATGTCAGATCAAGTTCAGGGAACCTAATAAAATGGATCTTCAGTTCCAGAAAGTATTGCAATTCCTGAGACCTCCTAGCAAGGGCTTCTCCCCATCTCTTCAGATTGCTCTGGAACTAACTGGCTTTGAAAGATATTATGGGTTATGATAAGTTCAGGCTTTGAAAGATTTTATGGGTTATGATAACTTTAGGGAACTGAATAATGGGCTTTTAAATTTTCAGTAGCAGAAGAAGAAAGAAAGTGCAAAACGATGAAGAAAGAAAGGGAATTACCTGTTCTTCTTTGATGATCCAAGTTGAATTTTCTTTGAGGAAAAGACTGTGTTGTGCGTTGTTGGTGACTGTGCTGTCCATTGCTGTGGAGCTGCAGGTGGGAGAAGAATTTGATTCCGGAAGTGAAGAAGAAATTGGAAGGTGGCATTATTTCTGAATCGGTTTGTCGTGGAAGTCAGAAAAACAAGACAGAATTAATTCACCCACTCCTTGGTTGCATTACCGACTAGCCACTGCACTGTCCCAGAATGTTGTCGTTTAAGGCTTTGGAGCGATCGTGTACAACATGATGCAGAGATTCATCGCCTGTGAACATTTTCTGCAACGGTCGGTCGAGGTTTGAAGCTGCGCACCAAAGGGATTCTGCGGGGACGAAGAGTGGAGGCCACTGGATAAGAATAAGTGGTTTTTGCCAACAGATCAGAACAGGTGTCAGTCAGAGATTAAAACTGTCAGGGGAACGATCAAAAACTGCATCTCTTTCATAAGAGAAGGCCTATCGGCCTAAATATCGTATTTTTAGTAATAATATTATTGATAATATAAAATTAAATTTATAGTTAAAGTTTCCAAAGATATAATTTGTAAAATTTAGAGAAATAAATAATTTTTGTTATACATTATTATTGTAATATTCATTATATTGTGTCTTAATAAATAAATAAAATTAACTTTAAATTAATAAGGATCTCATGCAATTTATAAACACTACTATACATCTTATAAAAACTTATTCTATGTAAATAAGATATAGTGATTACAAATTTTTAAAATACATCTTATAATTACTCACTTACTATAATTGCAACATGGCATAGAAATTATTTAACCCTCCTTGGATATTTGACAATGGAACATTATTACATTAAGGTATATTTAATATGGATTTCAATACCATTTATTCCACTCTGCTATGAGTTATTAACTTGGTATTTACTTTGTAATTAATTTTTAATGTTTTGTGCTTGGAATGGATGTCACCCCATCCGAAGTCTCTCAATATCCATATAGCATGTGTTTTCCAAACGCCACCCGGTCAAATTTGTAGCGTTAATCCAAATGTAAATAAGATGGTGTAGACTGATGGGGATGTGGTTAGGGTTATACCACTCCCGAACCCTCTCTATGGCCCTCATTATGTTATTCTTCCAACTTCGGTGTTGCTATGCATGATGCAATGGTTGACCAATGCTCCTACAACCACCTCTTTAGCATGAACCCGGTAGATCCTCCGCTCTTAGTAGGTATGTAGCTTGGTCTGTCCGCAAATTAAACTATTTGGTTTGTTGTTTTGTTTCAATTTCCACCCATTTCATTTTCGTTTATACCCTTCTCTATTTTTTAGGGTAAATGCAGATGGGGTTTGCTTTGCTGGTGCAATTAGAAGCCATTCCCTGTCAGGTTTAATAATTTTCTCAGAAAGTTGGATATCCAAAACCCTATGAGGGTTCCTTCTTGTCTTGAGTGGCTACCCTTCTGCCTCAGTGAGCCACTACAGGTAAATACAAGTCATTGTGTTCAATTTTTTTTGTTTTGCTTGTAAATTATCAATTGTTACATTTTTTATTTCCTCAAGGCTCACAACATTTCACATGCACCTTGCAGGAGTCCTTGCAATACATGGTTCAACTTGCTGTAGGCTCCTTCATCCAGGTATTCACTATGGCTTCAACTCCAGGTATTTGGCAATATCTTCGTTATGTATTCCAACCATTTTTGATGTTCTAAGTGGAGATTTTCACCCCTGAAACTGGGGTTCCTGTTAGAGTCTAGAAAGAGAGAGGATTTGATGAGGGCCTTCCTTGCAACCATCGTTGAAACCCTTGTCACTTATTAAGTGAAGTGTTGCAACATATTATCTTAGCTTTTTTAGGCTTCTTGTAATATAATATCACTTAAGACCTCATGCCGAGGCACAAATTTATACTTGAGTCGTATTGGGATGTAATTACCATATTTATTATTATGAACTCAGGTCTGTAACAAATATGAATCTCTTTTGACTTGCACTACTTATTATAAATTTTGTATAATGGTTAAATTATCTTTTAATTTATGTTATCAGTATTTAAATTCTCTCTATTATGGAGTTTGGATTTATAGTTCTGTAAAGCATGGATATCTATATTGAGTTTTGGCAATTTGATCGTTAAACTGTTAATGCATGCTACAGATTGATAACTCAGGCCTTGGCCATGATATAGTCATTCAGCTTACTGTTCCTATCATTCTAGAAGAATTATTTCTTGATGTTGTCATCTTGAATATTTTAATTTTAGTAAAAAGAATATGAAACAATCAAGAGATATACTTATTGTTGATGACCAGACCATCCTTTCTGCATAATATATTGCTTGTCTCATTCCGGTAGTCCGTGTAGTTTTCTTGTTTTATACTTAATATGGATTTTTCTATTCTGGGACCCTTCCTATTACCAGGCCACTCCAGCACTGATTTTGCTAAAACCTCTTTCTCTATGTTCAAAAATTCTAACATAATTTAGTTAGTTATAACTTTTACAATGTACACCTAAATCTATGTTCACACAAACTTCATGTATGCGCAATATAATAAGGGAATTAGGCAACACAAATTATTAATGGAATACAATCATAGCTTTAATGATAATTAACAACTACAATCTTCGTTGAAATAAATAATTGCAGTCTTATTAAATCAAGTAGCTACAATTTACTAAAAATGAACAGAGAAAATGAACGCAGTTGTGTTTCTGTGTATATTTCCAAATAATTTTCTTCTCCCAGAAATTCTCACCTTTGCACAGAGTTAGTTCTTCTATGCACAATATAAGGCTATACATAGAGAATGAATTTCTATAATCACACAACCTTTTCTTAACTAAATGTAGAACTACTTGCACATGCTATTGTAATTCATTTAATGAAATAAGCTACTCTGGGTATAACTCCTATACCCTTACCCTACAATAAAAGGTTATTTTTTTGTATTTTCATTCAGCGATCATAACCAGGTATCTGTCAATAATAACCTACTCAAAATAAAGAATATAATTGCATTTTCAATCAACAATCACACCCTAGAAAATCTATCAATAAATTGTTATAGATGACATATACTTATCTAAATAGTTTTATAGAATAGTCTGGCCTGCCCAAACATATAGAAGGGAGATTATGTCCTCTCCTCACCCCCGAGCTCCTCAACCGAGAAATAGATTGCATTTTGGGGTAACAACAGAGGTGGCATCAAGACTATTGTCCAGCCCAAACCTCAAAGTCTGCATTAGAGTTCCACCAGCCCTAACCAGTTCTGTAATCTATTAGGTAGCATCCTACCTTCTCCCACTCTTATTTTCCAGAAATAACACAAAACGTCTTTCTCTCCATGAGATTTTCCTTTTATCTCATGAGAAAAGGTAACTATTTGTTAACTTTTCTAACTACCCAATTGCTCAGTATCTGCAAGTTCGTTCATTTTCTAGATAGTCTTTTCTAGTAAATTGCCTTGCTATCCATAACCAATTTTTAAAGAAAATAAAATCAATTTTTTTTATATATAATATTAAATTCCTACTGTTCGTTGAATTACTGTAGTGAAAGTAAATTAACTATTTACTTTTCACTAGGGGTGTTACATCTTCCTCCCCTTGAGTGAAACACCATCCTCAGTGTTTCCTAAATTGAACACAGGTCGGAATATGCTGCCGCATAAAATATTTATTTCAATTCTCATGGGTTGTTCATCCTGACTGAATTACCTTTGTTGCACTTAATGTAGTAACTGCTTGCTTTATGTAACAACATTTCCTCTAAGTGAGAATGCTCAGAGGCTCGATTATGGTCCTCCCTTCCAGCTTGACCTACATTCACCATCCTTGTGGTTATTAATTCCTCATCAATACTTATATAAATAAAATCATTAACATACCTCATAACCCAACAAGGGTAATTTTCACTCAATTTAATTTGGTAGCATCATTATCACTGAATTATTATAAATTCTTTTATTTACCGACTAATTTTATAAATCAATAATTATTTACCCAATTATTTCATTAATCAATGAAGACCACTCACCATGGTATCAACTTTATTTACACTTCTTGTTAATCAATAATAAGGATACATAGTTCAAACATTTTTGTCTCTCGTGAGAGATCGTACTAGTTAGCACTATTGTACCCTTATCCCTTATTCACCTATTTATGCATACTTTTTTTACAATAGTAAAGTTTAGGATGGATTATTTTCCTTGCCACTAGTATAATTATGTCTACTTACCCAAGTGGCTTAATTATGCTCATATTATATTTTCCCCCTTCAATCTAGCAATTAAGTTATTTGGAATCCATTGCAACACGAAGTCCACTCTGCATCCTACTTTTCATTTTTGGCTCCTTTCTTTGTCGCATTACAGGTAATGGATAAATGTTTTATATTCATGTATTTATTATCACACTTATATTGGTTCTTTGGCACGTTACTCACTTTAGTGGTTCAGTGGGTTACCAAAGTAATCTGACTCTATTTTAAATACACCAATACTACAACTGAAATTCCATTTACACGATTTATTGAGAGTTCCACATCACTGCCTATTAACTCATCTTATAATATTGAAACATCATGTCTCAAAATTCATACATATTCCACAACCTGATTTAAACATCATGAAATCTACAAGTTCATGAATATACATTTTACCTTCAAATTCAACTCACCAGATGCAACATGAGAAAAATTGTCACTATGATAATATCCAGTGATTCAGGAATAAGTATATTGATTTAACTATAATAGTGGAAATATATCGAGGATGCATCCCTCAAATATTATCAAGGAGCTCAAATCCAACTTTATTCCTTTTCCTAGTATTCTATTAGGATGGAACTAATTTGTAGAATCATTTTGGATGCTTCCTAAAAAAAAACTACAATAAATTAGTAAGCTATGCACATGGACAAAGCCTATGGGTATGTGGATGGGGACCATCACAAGAAAAATAGAATAACGTTTTCTATACATGCATGCCCCAGGACGTTGAAAAAAAGCCCATAGAAAAAAAAATTACATACATCAACAAGGACACCATTCCGTATGGAAATATCCATGCCCGCAAAATCATATGTCTTTGGGCATTATCGATCACTTCTAGTGATTGATATGACCCTATGTTAGCTTTGCATGGTCCTTTACAGTTCATATGTTTCTGTAGAACTCCACATTTATTTAGTGCCAAGGACCTGTTAGTTACACAAGATTGTCCCTTGGAATTGCAAGCCATGGTGCATGATTGACCTTGCCTTCCTCTTATGATGGAAAAAATCTAAAATATTCCTTTAGATTCTGAGCCATGCCAATTAATCTAAATACAAACAAGAAAATAATTATCATCTAATCAATATTTTCCTACAAGGATACAACCAATGACATAAATTATCATACCGAACATAAGTCATCATTTTCTAATGCATGGAATGCCATCAAACCATTTCATTGTGTAGTCAACAACTTTATCCACCCAGAGAGTGAACTCTCTCTCTTGTTCATTGCTCATTCATTGAAACCTGGAATGTACATTCTTGTTTTTCCAACAAGACCTTAAAATATCAAAATATTTATGCTTTCTCAGGATAACAATAAAGATACAGATATCAAGGATCATCATCCTTGGTCTTGGATATAATTGGTTACCATTAACCATTTTCATTAGTCTCCTGAGGTTTCCTTTCACATTCAAAATTCTATTATTTGAAGTACATCCATCAATCATCAATGTCCAATTCTGTGTGCATACTTCATAGTTCTAATGGTGTTGGTTTTGAATTCAAAGAAGGTCATAGTTTTTTTTTTTTTTTTTTTTTTTTTGCAAACAAGTCTTCCCAAGCCTCATGTCAATAATGTGTGAAAAGTGTATTATTCAGTCTATCCATACATATTTTCTTTATCCAAATAACTAAATAAATTTATTCCAACTTCTTAGAATATTATTTGTAATACAAGCACTTGCTCAAAAGAATTATCCACAAGGTAATAATGCCAACATAAACTTCCAGTGGAAATTGTTTTACTTCCACACAAAGGTTTATTCGTCTTTTTTTTTAATAGCATAATATGACTGTAAGAAGAAATCACATAGCGTGATAATATTCTCTTCCAATCCATGTCAACCTACATAATCAAACCTACTCAATAATAATAATTTGGGTATTCTTGTGTTCCACAACTCAATTTTCCCACAGAGTACAAACAGTTCATTTCTCTACAATCGTTCTTATCCATGGAAGAGGAAAGTGTTAGAATTTAGTTCTACCCATAATAAAGGTATTCAAACCAAAATCCGGTATGGAATCTGTAAAAACAAGAATTCATACAAACAAGGATGCCAACAGAAGCATTTCCATCTTAAAACCAAGAAAGAAATAAAAATATTCCCATGGGTTCAATACTAACTTCATGGTGTATCCATTGTGAGTTTTTTTTTATTATTATTCCATACAAATAATGTGTGGCTTTCCCATGCAATGATTTGTATAATGAGAGGATAATAATATTCAAAATTTAACATAGAAATTAGTTTCATGCCCAGAGAGTCATTTTAATTCATCCTTTTGATAATTTCCTACTCAAATTTGGCTGGTAAAATAAAATGCAGGATACACAAGCCAAACCAAAGGGATGCATCTATGCCCGAATCATTTTACCAATAGGTTGGATGATTCAAACAATTTTTTCTAGTACTATGAATGCAAGCTGCATTGGGATGTTGAATCTACACTGAACATTGGGGCTCCCAATCACTGTCTATCCAAGAAGTCATTATAATGAAGTATGTCATCTATTTAAGAAATTCCTTGATAGTAATTGAAAATATGTGAAACAGAAATATTTTATTATACATCAAACTCATTAATTGCTCATTATTTAAAAGAAAATGACCAATACTACTAGAAATACCAATAATGAGTAGAGAAAAACTTAAATTTCATTCCAACCTAAGTATTGCAAAATGTTGCTAGAAATACCAGCAATGAGTAGAGAAAAATTTAAATGTAATTTCAACCCTAAGTATTGCAAACTTATTAGAAAATGTCATAGTTTTCAGACCTCTAGGTTACAATCCCATGACTCAACTTCAGAGAAACATTGTCATAGATCTCAAATATTTTATTGTACTGTAATACATACTTTGGGAAGTCATAGTAATATCCATGCCTATAAGCATCATGCACATAGTTGTAGCCAGATAGAATTTTTATTCTCAAGGATTGGTGCAAGATTCCTTGAGACAATATAAGCTAGCATACTAGTATTTTGAAGGAATAATTTTGGCTATCCTTTTGTAACAGAATGTACATATAAATAATTTCTAGACACAAGTTCATGAGAAAGTAGAGCAAATGCAGTCAAAATAAATCAAGTTAACAATACATTAATAATTCCCAAGGAATTTTTCTATTCAACTCTTCTCATGTTATTCACCTTGTCCTTAGATACAGGGGCTCCATATTTCTGTAACAAAAGGACTCAGGTATATGACGTCAAATAATAATTATTCTAATCATCCTTAACTTCTCAAGGAGATCTAATATGAGACATACTAACGGTTCTTTTAACATACCCACCTGGCAACACACTAATTACTAATCACAATTTTATGACCAACTAAATAAAATGTGTTAATAATTAAATCTTCCACACAATTGTTGGTTCACCTAGGCACCTAACATTTGGCCTCTTATAGATTAGGGCATGCCAAGAGTAACTCCATTAATGAAATTCATTCTTGTTTACTTGTGGAAAATTTCTTCTAGAGAGTCTTATTCACTCTATGAGAGGATTTCCTAATTGTAGCCAGGATCATAGGCCCTAGTGTTGAATCCTTCAGCTTTGATACCACTTGCAACATCCATCATATTGTATCTCAATAAATAAAAAAATTAACTGTAAATTAAGAAGGATCTCATGAAACTTATAAACACTAACACACATCTTATAAAAACTCATTCTATGTAAATCAGACATCGTGATTACGTATTTTTAGAACGCATATTATAATTACTCACTTACCATTTGCAACATGGCATATAAATTATTTAACCCTCCTTGGGTATTTGACAGCAGAACATCATTACATTAAGGTATATTTATTATGGCTCTCAATACCGTTTATTCCATTCTGTTATGAATTATCAAATTGGTACCTCTTTCGTAATTCATTTTTAATTTTTTGTGCTCGGAATGAATGTCACCCCATCCAAAGTCTCTCGATATCCATACGGCATGTGTTCTCCAAATGCCACCTGGTAAAATATGCAGTGTTAATCCAAATGTAAATCATACGGTGTAGACTGACAGGGAGGCGGTTAGGGTTATACCGCTCCCAAACCCTCTCTGCGGCCCTCATTCTGCTATTCTTCGAACTTCTGCATTGCTCTACATGACACAATTGTTCACTAATGCTCCTGCAACCACCTATTTTGCACGAGCCCAGTAGATCCTCCGCTCTTGGCAGGAATGCAACGTGCTCTATCCACAAATTAAACTGTTTGGTTTTTTGTTGTGTTTCAATTTACACCCATTTCCTTTTCATTTATACCCTTCTTTGTTTGTTAGGGTAAATGCATATGGGGTTTGCTTTGCTGGCGGAATTCGATGCCATTCCTTGTCTGGTTTAATTATTTTCTCAGAAAGTTGGATATCCAAAACCCTATGAGGGTTCCTTCTTGTCTTGAGTGGCTACCCTACCACCTCAGCGAGCTGCTACAAGTAAATCCACGTCATTATGTTCATTTTTGTTTGTTTTTATTGTAAATTCTCAATTGGTAAATTTTTTATTTCCTTGAGGCTCACGACATTTCACATGCACCTTGTAGGAGTCATTGTGATCCATGGTTCGACTCGCAGTAGGCTCCTTCATCTGGGTATTCACTATGGCTTCAACTCCAGGTATTTGGCAATATCTTCATTATGTATTCTGGCCATTTTTTATGTTCTTAGTGGAGATTTTCACCCTTGAAATTGGGGTTCCTGTTATATTCTAGAAACAAAAAGGGTTTGATGAGGGCCTTCCTCGCAACCATCGTTGAAACCCTTGTCACTTATTAAGTGAAGTGTTGCAGCATATTATCTTAGCTTTTTTAGGCTTCTTGTAATACAATATCACTTAAGAACTCATGCCGAGGCACAAATTTATACTTGAGTCGTATTGGGATGTAATTACCATATTTATTATTATGAACTCAGGTATGTAGCAAATATGAATCTCTTTTTACCTACGCTACTTATTATAAATTTCATATAATGGTTAATTTATATTTTAATTTTTGTTATCAGTCTTTAAATTCTCTCTATTATGGAGTTCAGATTTATAGTTCTATCCGGCATGGATATCTCTATTGAGTTTTGGAAATTTGTTGGTTAAACTGTTAATGCATGCTACAAACTGATAACTCAGTTCTTGGCCATGATATAGTCATTCAGCTTACTGTTCCTATCACTGTAGAGGAATTATTTCTTGATGTTGTCATCTTGAATATTTTAAGTTTTGTAAAAATAATATGAAATAGTCAAGAGATATAATTATTGTAGATGACCAGACCACCCTTTCTGCATAATATATTTCTTATCTCATTCCCATAGTCTGTGTAGTTTTCTTGTTTTATACTTAAGATGGATTGTTCTATTCTAGGACCCTTCCTGGATTATACTAACCATCTATTATGAGTCCACTACAGCACTGATTTTGCTAAAACCTCTTTCTCTTTGTTCAACAATTATAACATAATTTAGTTAATTGTAAATTTTACAATGTACATCTAAATCTATGCTCCCATAGACTTCATGTCTGCGCAATATAATAAGGGAATTAGGCAGCACAAACCCTTAATAGAAATAAAAACACAACCTTAATGATAATTAACAACTACATTATTTGTTGAAATAAATAATTGCAGTCTTATTAAATCAAGTAGCTACAATTTCCTGAAAATGAACAGAGAAATTGAACACAGTTGTGTTTCTATGTATATTTCCAAATAAATTTCTTCTCCCAGAAATGCTCACCTTTGCACAGAGTTAGTTCTTCTATGCACAATATAAGGTTATACATAGACAATGAATTTCTATAGTCACACAGTCCTTTCTTAACTGAATGTATAACTACTTTCACATGCTATTGTAATTCATTAAATGAAATAAGCTACTCCGGGTATAACTCCTATACCCTTACCATGCAATAAAAGGTTATTTTTTGTATTTTCATTCAATGATCATAACCAGGTATCTGTCAATAATAACCTACTGAAAATAAAGAATATACTTGTATTTTCATTCAACAATCACACCCAGAAAATCTATCAATAAACTGTTATAGATGACAGATACTTATCTCAATAGTTTTATAGACTAGGCTTGTCCACCCAACCATATAGAATGATGATTACGTCCTCTCCTCACCCCTCGAGCTCCTCCACCGAGCAATAGATTGCAGTTTGGGGTAACAAAAGAGGTGGCGTCAAGACTATTTCCCAGCCCAAACCTCAGAGTCTACATTAGAGTTCCACTGGCCCGAACTAGCTCTAGAATATATTAGGTAGTGTTTAACTTTCTCCGACTCTTCTTTTCCAGAAATAACACAAAACATCTCTCTCTCTCTCTCCATGAGATTTTCATTTTATCTCACGAGAAAAGGTAATTGTTTGTTAACTGTTCTAACTGCCCAACTGCTAGGTATCTGGAAGTTTGTTCATTTTCCAGATAGTCTTGTATGGTAAATTGCATCGCTAGCCATAACCAATTTTTAAAGAATTTAAAATCAACATAATTTTAAATATTAAACTCCTATAGTTCGTTGAATTAATGTAGTGAAAGTATATTAACTATTTACTTTTCACTGGGGTGTTACAATTATCTAATATATTATTTTGTGGGTGAAAGGGAATACATGAAGTTATAAATCATGGTATATTTTAATGTTTGGGTTAGACAAGGATGATTACATATCTACAAAAGTTATACATATTTTATCCACTTCAAATTTTAATTTGTAAATTTTTTTCATGAAAACACATGTTTTTAATCATCAGACCCACTCAAGTATATAGGTGTAGTTTTTTCCCAAAAAATAAATAAATGTATTTTTCATTTTAAAGATATAACATAGTAAGGACATGTGATAGACCATCGTAACCTATGACATAGTAAGGACATGTGATAGACCATTGTATCCTATGACATAGTAGGGACATGGTATCTTAGACCATCATATACCCTATATATGAAATATTTACACTGCCAAAGAATTTGGAGTTCAGTATCAAGGATTGGAAGTAATATGGATAATTATTATGAAGCAAAATGATTCAAGGGGAAATTTTTAATTGAACCATTAATTTATGATTCATAGATTTATATTAATTTCAGACTTACTAAGCATTAAGAAGGATCAAATCTCTCAATGTGCAAACAATTTTTTTAGTCAAAAATTTGTCTCTTTTTTAGTGCAAAACTTGAGAAAGGTGTTCACCTCAAAGCATTTGATCCCCCATTATGCTCCTCAAGATCCTAATTTAATTTTCCCTTCAATTAAATTAGGAGAAGATTGCGATTCCACATCAGAAGACAACAATAATATGTTAACTATGTTAGTTTGACTTAGTTGACTCAATTAATTCAAGTTGAGGGCCTAACTTGATCATGTAGAGTGGTTCCTAAAATTTAGGAGCCTAAGTTGAGTTTAATTTGAGTTCTAACAATTTAATTCAGTTAAACCGACTTAAAGTTATTTAAACTAGTTCCAATTGTTGGAGGATCTAGTGGGAGGCCTAGTAGTGGGGTGTGTACTCAGTGATCATCTAGGTAACTGAAATATCAACCATAATTAACTCATGCATGCATGAAATAAAAGTTACCCAGTTGATATTGGAGTTCAGAGGCAATGTATTATCAGTTGTATATTATCCTAGTTGTACAGGTGGTGCATGCATTCAGAGGAAAATTTATAAGGACTGTGTAGTTCAGGATGGGGAATTCCCTAATTAATAGGGGGCTAATTCCTTGAGATATAACTCAAGGAAATAGGAGCTTGGAAGGTAGTAGAATTCGCTAAGTGTTGGCTAGAGTTAGCTTATGAGGTAGTGAGATAGATCATATTTGTGCAGTGATTGTTTATGCTTGAAAAACATTGTATTTCTTATCTATTTTCTATTTAATGCAATAGAGATAGGAAGGATTTTTGAGCAGTGGAGTTACCTTAGATATATCCTCTTGTTATGTGTATTAATCGATTCATGTCGAATGTTTTATTATATTTATTATCAATCGTGAATTTCTTTCCACATATGAGTAGAGTAGATTTGAGTCTTATTTTTTAGAACATTACATGAGAATTATTGAATATACACCAACACACAATTATCGAATATACACCAATACACAATGTCATGATGAACTTTGGAGTGTTGGTGCTACAGTTGTAGAAGATGATCTAGTAATCCTACCACTTCAGTTTTTGTAGCACCAACACTCCAAAGTCTTATGGTCTAATTATCGAGTATTCCCTTGAGAGTAGCTCGAATTATATTTCTTGGAAGGACTGCATGGAAGAAGTCATGGAAGATAATGGGATGAAGGAATTCATTGATAATGATGTCCTGAAACCAGCACCAGCTGATGCCAAATATATAGAAGATTGGGAGAAGAGTGTAGCCAATGCAAGGAGGATCATATTGGAGGGATTACGAGACCATATTGTCTCTAATATCCATAGGAAAGAAACTTCATATGCAATGTGGAAGAGATTTCCAGAATTTTTTCAGAACAATAGTGACCACATGAAGTTGGCACTCAAAGATAAGCTTCAGAATATCAAAATTTAGAAGGGTGACACAATACTACAATACTTGGGTAGGTTCACACAATGTCATGATGAACTTTGGAGTGTTGGTGCTACAGTTGTAGAAGATGATCTAGTAATCCTACCACTTCTAGGCCTTTGCAAGAGTTGGCACACTGCCAGGATTCGATCAATGGGAGGGAGAAGCTACAAAACTGGGAAATATTATGGTCAGATTTGGTATAGGAAGATTTTAGGCGGAACAGCAGATATGAGACCTCATCAAAGGATGAGGACGAGGAGAATTGTGCCTTGGATGGAAAGGAAAAGAAATGGAAAGGGAAGAAATCCCAATCCAAAGGAGATTCTGATCAAGTGGGCAATAAGAAAGACTTTTTGAAGATTAAGTCTTTTCACTGTCATGAGCTACACTATGACATGAAGTGTTCGCACAAGAAGCCTGATAAGAATCCCTTATGAGGAACGGAAGGTGAAGCTCTAGCTTCAAAATTCGAGTTGGATTTCACCCTCATTGCATGCATGATGACATTGGTGATGGGTAGCGTGTGGTATCTGGATAGTGGAGCCTCATTACATATGATGGGCAACAAATAAATTTTCAGTGACTTGGAGGAGAAGGACCTCTAGATGCACATCGATATGGGAGATGATGGAAGTTATAGCACGAACGACATCAGAAAAGTTACTTTTTAGAGGGAGTCTGGTTATCCTCTCACATTAAAAGATTTCATGTATGTTTCGGGTTTGAAGAATAATTTAGTTCCAATTGCTATGTTGGAAGATCGTGGCTACGATGAGATATTTAGCAAAGGAAATTTTTTCCGTCATCACATCGCCACGGGATAAGTGAAGCGGATTGGGTTTTGAGTGAAGAACCTCTACAAGTTGGATGTAGAAGAATGTGCTACTTTGAGCATGAAAGTAGAAAAGGTGCAGAGCCGATACATCAGTGAATTATGGCATATGAGACTTGGCTATTTGCACCATGGAGCTTTGAATATCATGCAACAAATTTCTACAGGACTTCCCAATTGTGCACTAGATCAACGAGATACATGCAAAGGGTGTACATTGGGGAAGTACACCAAAGCCACCTTTCATGTTAAGTATAGTAGAGCGCAAGCAGTTCTCAAAAGAGTTCACTTAGATGTGTGTGGACCATGGTTGAAAACCTCCACGTCCAAGCACAAGTATTATGCTATATTTGTAGATGATTTCTCATGTAAGTGTTGGATTTTATTCATGTAGAAGAAAGATGAGTCATTTGTAAAATTTTGTGAATTTAAACCACTTGTTGAGAAAGACACTGGTAGTAAACTGAAGGCTCTCAGGAGTGATAATGGTGGAGAATATGTGTTGAATGAGTTCAAGAACTTATTTTCAAAATAAGGCATTTTATGGGAGTTAATATAACCCCATAACCCACAACAAAATGGGGTTGTTGAAAGGAAGAACAAAATTATTGTGGGAGCTGCATAGGTGATGTTGCATGATCAGGGACTATCATTGCACTTGTGGGTTGAAGCATGCAACACAACGGTATATGTGTAGAACCATATTCCTCATCGGATTCTCAAATGAGTACACCAGAAGAAGATTTTTCAAGGAAGAAACCGGATGTATCAGAATTCCAGATCTTTGGTTCATGAGTTTACCGTTATGTTTCAAAGGATGGAAGGAAAAATCTAGAGTCGACAATTGAGTTGGGCATATTTGTGGGGTACACTGATACACCTCACAACTATCGGGTGTATGTTCCATCTCACACGATGACACTTGTTCGTAGAGATGTGAAGTTAGATGAAGAGAAGGCCATGAAATGTTCCCTTGAGAGGGGGATTTAGTTGCATGCAGATGAGGAGCTTTTAGCTCCAAAGGAGGAACTAGAGGATGTTGCGGAGAAACCACAAGAACAGGAGCAGAGAGTGCAAGAAACCACTCATGTAGAGACATCCAAATATGGAAGGAAGCGCATCAGGGAAGCTTACATCTTATTGCATGATTTTAGAGAGAATGTGGGAGCACCCACATCACAAGGCAGGCAAAGGAGGTCACTAGATTGGTACACTGAGTACATGGCTTTGATGAGTGAGCTAGTTGAGATAGAAACATACTCATTCGAGGAAGTAGTGAAGAAACCAATATGTGTTGATGCCATGCGTTAGGATCAGTATTTTGTTGTGTTTCAAACCAGTGTTTCAAATCCAATTAGTTTTCAACCTTTCTATAAATCGAACTTATGAACGTTGTCACTGTCCTAAGTTTGAGTATCATGTGTCCAAAACATCATTGTTTGTCTAATCATTCACTAGCTTGGTTCAAGTTTGAAACAACATTGCCTCAGGGGAAGTCACTCTCATGAGTTTTTCATGTAGTACATATGAAACTCACAAAGTTATGAAATTTAGTGTCAAAATCAGTGTCAATTTAAAAAATTATGTTTCCGAGAGCAAGATGACCATAGGGAGAAATACATTTATGCTTCCCTTCTAATCTATTCTTCTCTCCCTAAGACATTAACCCACACCTTAAATTTCATTTTCCTATTTTTCATCTACCAAATCCTAATACCGCATTCACCTACCCCTTTATCATTTCATCTCCCTAAACTTCATAACTCCTACACTACCCATTTATCCTAGTTTCCATCCCCTCCATCCCTAATGGTCATAATTTTGAATATTGTTCACATGGATCATATTTACCCCCGCTTCCCAATTGTCATATCTGAGCTATGTTTCTAATCATTACCCCAGATCACTATATCGTTGAGTGCATGACTAACCTCACTTAACTATAATATTGAATTTCAAATCAAAACAAAATGTTGCCTTTCCATTTGCACCACTTCCCGTGCAATTGATTTCCAAGTTTATCGAATGTTTGTGGTTCACAATTGAGGTTGGTTCTCAGTTTCCCAGAGCCTGAGATCAAAATTCATCACTATAAATAGTTACAGAGTAACATGCTACGCAAAGGAGCTATGCAACAATGCTACGCATCTTGTTGCGCAATGTCTTCTCGATAGTCATCCATCCTTGACACAATTCAATTTGGGGTTTTCGGAGGTAGTGTCATGTCACCGAGCTCTTAAATTTGTTTTATTCCTCAATTCAACTCTTGATAAGTTTTAATTAACCTCCATCATCTAGTCGTTGTGCATTCCTTTTCTGCATATGAGTTGGTTGTCTCAGTCATTTGAACAAACATCATCAGTCCAAGACTCGAGGAGCGTCTTCGAGACCTGGAGGAGTGTGATCGAGTTCATGATGGCATAACAGACAAAATGCCAAGAATCAATATTTGAGTTCAGTTGCATAGCATGAACATGCTCTATACTATATGCTTTCCTATAATAGACAAAATCCCCATTTTTACTTGCATTGGGAACGTGATAATTGTCTGAAAGATGTGATGTCTTTGAGATATTGAAACTTTGCAAATTGTGTGATAGTTATTTACGTAACACTGTGCATCTTTCATATTCGCACATTTTTTCCAAACAATCAAATTCATCGGCGTTTTCTGGACAAATGAAGGAAAAAAATTTAAAATCCATGACATGGGTTTTATGCAGAAGGGTCTTAATTAGTTGACAGCGAGAAATTTGCAGAAATTGTCATTTGTTTGGGCTGATTTTGACAGTGATTTTGGAAAAACTTTTGGTAAAGCGTAAAGTGAATGAAGCTTTGGATATTTTAGATGCAGAGGATGGATATCTCATTCAATATCAGAAAGAAGGAGACTCTTCATCATATGAATTCTTGTTATATCAATATGTTGTTAGTGATTGTAAGGCCAGACTTGATAAACAATATGCTAAAATTGTTGAAGGACTTGTAGTGCTCTGAGATGTGGAAAGCATTATCTGGTTTGCTCAAACTTGGCGATGGTCTTGAGGCACTCACATTAATCTTACATTCTTATCATTCACGACTTGAGAGCGATATACATATTTTTTTGCCTTCCAATACATTCTACTCTGAAACATATTCTACAAGCCTAGCACGACTAGTTTTTTCAGTCATTTCACAAGCAACAAAGAATTTTGCAACAATTTTTGTAGATGGACCATAATATTTCGCAATTATTTTTAAAATGGGATCAGAAAGAAATCAAAAAGTTTGTGAAGTTGGTGAATAAATACATGTTGGTCTCAAATCCAGAAGTAGGTTTTCATGCTGCCACGATGTGTGTGAAGGCTTCTTTCTCACTTTTCTCATTGTTGGAGAAGGAAGGTGTGTTAGTGTGTTTGGCGCACGAATCTACCAAATCACACTTGCTTAAGAGGGGTGGGTTTTCCCTCTTAAGTTATTGGTCATAGGCAGAACATAGATGGAGTGAAGCAAGTTAGTGGAACATGCTAAAACATAAACATTCTAGATAGAGAAATATCATGCATATTAAAAAATAAAAAACTAAACTAAAACAAATAAAACAAAATCTCTGAATAGAGTCAAATAACTTCAATAATCCAAACAGTGGTGCTTACATCCCCTCTTATTGAGTGCTGGTAGGAATGAAGGATGAAGCTTTTACCCACTTGCCAAGGGGCCCTTAAAACTATGGAGTTCCAAGTCTCAATGCAAGGATGTCTTTACTTCCGAGCTGCCTTGGCGCAAAGTATCCCTCTCTCTACTATGGTGGATTGGAGTTGTTGGATGGCCACTAACTGAGTCCCCTCTATCTCTGCTCCGAATAAAAAATTACTGGTACTTCTTGGGGAAATTCCGGCCAACATAACAATGTGTTCTCATATTGTTCATCTCTTGTTGGCCTTTTATAGGAGAATTCAAATCCTCCTTCCCTCTCTTGGTACATTGTGGATGGTGACCCAAGAGAGGAGGGTGATTCCATTCTGTGCCACATTTATTCCATTGTGTGCTCCCTTGAGGTCCTAAGGAGGCTTGGGTGGCTACCCTTAGGCAGCCTCAAGTGTGGTATCAATGTCTTGGAGTGTGCCTTGTGGTCTCGGAAAATGATTTCTGCCACTCTCAGGTCTACGCAGTTTTTTGAGTAAAATTCGTGCTTATCAAAGAATTATGCACGCAAAGGCGCATTTGACTGGTTCCTTCTATGTGCAATTTGATTTTTCCTCTTAGACCTTAGATATTTTTAAATACTTCAAATTCTCTAGTGTCTTTCAGCCTTGTGAATCCTTCTGCCTGACATTAAATAATGTCATATTTGCTTGTCCTATTTTCCAGTGATAACAGTTTCCCCCTAATGTGTGAGGTCTAGGAATAACTGTATAGCTGAAATACATTATAGTTTCTTTTTTTTGTACTGTGTGGAGAGAGAGAGAGACCTACGTGTAGCCCGGTGTTGGAGACACCCTGCACCAAGATGAAGAGCAACCATGTCCTGTGGGATACCTGCAAGTAATGGTACAATACAATATATACAAATTTTCTATGAGATGGGCATGTCCCATGCTCGTGATGCTTTGGCTAGTTAAACAAATCTACTTGACAGATACATATTCTATCTATGTCACATGTATGGTAGTGATCTGTTGGTTGATGACGATGACTGCTAACACCCTCAAGGACGTTTTTTATTTGATAATAGGTGGAATGTGATACCCATATGCATAAAATTGGTATGGCATATAAATTCACATTGTATGCATAGGTGGATGGCTGGGACCTTCCTGTGTAAGCATTTCTGAAAGAGACGCTTATAAAGGCACGGGTCTTCGATGAATTTGATCAAAGTGCAATGGTTGTAAGGTACAATACCATCTTGACATCAAAGCTTATGTTGTAGTCGAATGTCAGCAGGATCGATGACATTTGTGGGCAATGATGTCTCCCACAGTGCCATCCGAGGATATCTCTTTTGTGGAGAGGGGTGATCCAAGGTACCACTTCTTTTTTGGAAAAGAAGTGTTGATGTCAACAAGAAGGAAGCCTCAATCGAACAAGAGAGTCATTGATGAAGGGGATCAAGATCCCAGATGTGATGGATTTAACATCGGCATGATGGTGAGTGGTGACTGAAAAATGATGATAGGGATTTAGTAGGCCAAGGTCGGAGTATAAAAAGTAGCTTGGCGGCAGTCATAACTATTTCTGATGGGGAAATACCTGGAGTCGGTAAGAATTCCAAGGTGGTTATATTTTGGTTATGAATGTCATTGGTGGCTTATGCGCGAGGGTGTGATAATCCGACCAAGGGTGACCAGGGACTGCTGCCATGGGAGAAAAAATGAATGGGTGGGTGGGGGACATAGTGCACTGTTTGTAGTCTTTGTAAACTTAAAATAATGGAGTTTGGCTTGTACAAAAACAGAGACAGGTGCCCCAAAACATGAAAGTGTTCGCTCACTGATGATGTGAGGAAGGTGTTTTTGCTGAGGGTGGGGGTCCCATTGGTTGGTCTCATGTGTGGGGTTGATGAAGTGGATGGAAAATGTCGTAGATGGGCTATGTTAATGGAGGGATGGTAGGCCAAATGTGAGGCGCAGTAGTGCGGTTTCGATCTGCTTACAAAAATTGGTAGTCTGGGAAAGGGGTTTTATTTCGACATGGTAAAACTTGACCTGATGCATGGTGGGTGAATGGGCATGAGGTGCTTCTCGGACTAAAGTGGTATATCCATGGCATCATTATTTTTGTGATATATGGCCTACTTTTGGTGACGGGCACCATGGAGGGGAGGCTCTACCGACCAACGAGGATGTTTATCATTTGCAAAGTGGGGTGATGATAAACATGGTCGATCACGAGGGCATTGCTGGTTACTACCCCCTATCCAGGATCTCCCTTTTGTTTGTTCCTCGACTTATTTTTGCAGCATTTGGAGAATTTTCATAATTTTCCTAGTTGTATGGTTACTGGTGAGCCTAGGAAGGGTTGCACTAGATTGACCGATGCATTACATTGTGCTAGTGGTTCATTTTGTGCGGGGAATGGGGGATATTGATTCCCTTGTCCTTGGTTGGTATATGAGTGCTGGGGTGACTTTCATGATAGCCATGATGTGATACATTCTAAGTAGAATCGTATGAGTATCCAGGGTATTGATTATTGTTGCCTATGTGTCCTAGGGCCAAAGACCTGATCGAACTATCTGTAGTATCGAAGCACATGGTACTACTACTGCCTAGGTGATCCTGGGAAAAAGAGCCCATCAAACCGTCTGCAGTGTCGACGTGCATGGTACTAATGTTGCCTAGGTGATCTTGGGAAAAATACCTGATCATACCATCTGCAGTATCAACATGCATGGTATTACTACTGCCTAGGTGATCTTGGGAAAAAGACCTGATCAAACCGTCTACAATATCGATGCGCATGGTACTACTGCTGCCTAGGTGATCTTGGGCCATAGACTCGATCAAACCGTCTGCAGTATTGACCTACCTAGTAACTCCCTAAGTATCATGGGTGCTACTACTGCGTAGATGATCTTGGTTCAAATACTCGTATCAAACCGTCTGTGGTATTTGTCACACCTAGTAACTCCCCGAGTATCATGGGTACTAATTACTGGTGCCTAGGTGATCTTGGGCCAAAGACCCGATCAAACTGTCTACATTAATCGACGTGTATGGTAATTCTCTGAATAAAAATTACTGATGCCTAGGTGACCTTGGTTCAAAGACCCGAACAAGTCTTCTATAGTTATCGATGCACCTGATGACTCAAGAGGATGAGGCAACCACGTTCCCTTATCCCTGGTTGGTGTATGGTGGCTTGGGGGAATTTCCGTGATGGGATCTCATGTGAGTGCAAGGCTAGATCACTCATTAGGATTGACAATTTCCGGTGGGTGGAAGAGGCGCCTAAATGTTTCCATTAGCGGGCACGGCTCTGGTTTGTGGTTATGGCCAGTGAAAATGGTGCATGGTACCATTGTTACAACTGAGTAGATTGTGTGGGAATCGACACTACTCCTTGTCCCAGAAGTGGATGCTCAGAAGGGATCAGACGTAGAGGAGGAGGTCTTCTGCTTCCATTTCCAAGTTTTTGGCATGGGTATGTCTTGCTCTCTTGGGGAGTGTAGACTTAACGTTGTTCTTGACGCTCTAAGCTTCCAGAGATGCTCGCATTTTATTTTATGATGAAAGTGTGAACAAATCCGAAAATAGTTGTGTGTGATATTCTCTTGGTTAGAGAGAAGTCTCTGTGGGAGAGAAGGGACTGCGAAAAAACTATTTGTGAGGTGCTTTAGTTTTTTGCACTGATTGACTCAATGGCTAATAAGGTCGCATAGTCTACATTTTATCCTAGGTTGGACCTCGGTCATGCTTGGTTGGTGCGTCGTCCAAGTTTTCCCATTACGCTGATGTGGGTGTGGGGTTGATGGCCTGGGGGTGATATAATTTCTATACCGGTTGAGGATATCATCACTTTTCTTTTCTAATGTATGTATCATATCAATCAGAGGATGTACTCATGGAATATAGGTACAAAATTTTCCATGGTGATTGCACTAACATACTAGGAAAAAAAACCTAGATATGGGGTTCCCATCTGGCTTGCTAGATGGCGTGACTAGGTACTAGCGACGTAGCGCTTCTAAGTTAGGGAAAGTGGCGACCATATGATTGGGCATTTTACACAACACACATGATATTCTTCTCTTTAGAGGGAAGTTGGGGGTAACTAAGGGTTCCCTGATTGGTCACTTTTTAGCTGACATGAAGAGGATGGATCTACTCGTCACATCTTATTATGTTGTTGAGCTATTCATAGAATCTGAGTCAGAGCCATCTTCTTGGGAGAGGTGAACTATAGTTGATCGCATACCATATAACACCACATGGAATCTAGGGATGTAGTGAAAATGGCATACCAGATGATTTCCACCACATATCTAACATGAATATTGGGAATCTGGGTCAGTGCAATATACTACATGAACTGGATACCATCGCTAGAACATTTCCAAAACTGGGCAATCGATGATGAAATGATCACGCTCATCACATAGTACACAAATTTCGATGGGAGGAGGGGCGATGGATGGGAGTCTTTCAGGCAGTTGTCGTTCCTCCTGCAGGTATAAAATGATGCGAGGTTCATCTCCAGATGACTGGGTGGAGGGATCCTCTTGGTAGGATTTCTCGATGGCATGTAAGGCGTCCCTATATTGTGAGATCTCTAGGAAATGATGGGTATAGTGTCCATAATTTTTACAAATAGTGCATGCGTGATTAGTACACAATGCTTTGCCTTGACTTTTGGTGGCAGGTTCCTTCTTACGGGAGCTTGGTGCCGCGATGTCTACCGTAGAGCTAAGGAGTGGTTTTAATTCATCCAGCTCTGGGAAGATGAGGGTAAGGTGTCCTACTCTGTCACATATGGTGCAGCATGGTGATTCTCGATGTGTGGTGGGAGTCTCCACCTCCTTTCCTCTTCTATGAGGTTTCTTAGTCTTAACCATCAGCTTTGCGATGGGAATTTCCTTCGCAGGGATGTTTGTGACAGTCTCCTGAACAACCAGGGCCAGTTTAGGATTGATAGGGATTAACCCTGTAGGAGTGATGTGTGCGACTCCCATTGGAGTAGGTGGGACTAGGTACCAAAATGGTATTGCAAATGATAAGTTTGGTAGGACCATTGTGGCCATGACCAGATGTGACATGAAACTAGCTGGGGGGAAGAGGAAAGGGGTTTGGGAGGCAGCGTAGGCTAGAGAGGCTATTGTGGCCGAAGACTCTATGTCATTACTACTCGTCTCCGCGCTTGACTAGTTTCGGTGCTAGATGTGGAAATCATGCACACTGGAGCCCCTGTGACATCAGGTGATGACTCAAGTATAACAGGGGGATCTCCTAGGAATGACCCTAGGATGGACGACGGTTTGAACTGGCCTGGGCTATATTCCTGGTACCGTGTAAGCGCATCAACAGATGTGTCTTCATAGGGTATAATGACATTGGTATTTGTTAGGGGCCACTTTTTTCTATGTTTCAACTGGTCGACAGTAACGATGTGATCCTCATGGGGGAACATCATAGTTCGGAAGATGGAGGAGGCGATGGCTGACATGGCATACATATAACTCTGGCCAAGGAGTATATTGTACTCCAATTAGGCATCCAAAACTTCAATGTCTATAAGGACTATCTTGCTGGCTAATCAGACTGGAACATTTTGGTAGAGACCGACGGGGGCTGAAGGGCAACCATCGTATGCTCTAAGTGTGATGTCTGATGGCTTTAGTTCAGGAGACCCTAACTTCTTCCATACTTTCTTTGACATGATGCATGTGGATGCACCTTCGTCAATGATACATCAGTGAATGGTGATGTTTTGGACCGACACTGGTATCTGAAAGGTGACCATTGAAGGAAGCCTAAGGGTGGCTTTATCTAAATCAAAATCCATTAGGCGCGAATCGGCAGGGTCGATGGTGCCTAATGCGAAAAGTAAGGCTTCCCACTGCTTTGGGCATGATTGTAATACCTCCAAAGCTATCATAGCGATGGGAGATTGAGCTAGATCATCCACAATGCTATACTTATGGGCTGCTTTGGAATAGTTTCTCGCCTGCCTAGTTGGTCCTTTAGCCATTTTTGGCAGAGGTTCAATAGGCATATTTTATATGGTCAAAGGTGTTATTGGTGCACTTGTACTAGCCCCTGATGCATTAGTGTCTGATGGGGTGTCGTAATTCCGATTATGTGTCTGAAAAAACATTTCTTCGCCAGACTTGTAGATTTCGTGGCTGTTTTTCCGGAATCGTCAGGAGTTTGTAGCTGTGTGCTAACTGTCCCTTGATGGGGGAAAGGCTCTTGCATGACTGTTGTTTGATGGGAGGATCCCCCTTGTCCATGGTTACTCTGCAGCTTCTTCAAATCATAGAGGTTGGGACAGTGATGAGTGTAATGGTTGTACTCACCACAGATCAAAGAAGAGTGGTTTGTTTGAAGGATTGGCCTCTTGTTCTGACTTTGGGGGTTGTTTGGTTTCTGGTTTTGATTTCGGTTAGAGTTGCCTCCAGCCTGAGATCATGGAGGGCGTTGTTGGTTTTTTCCCCCTGTCCAGGATTTCCTTTAGGCTTGTTTTTTCCTTTTTTCTTAGCCACATTAGGAGGATAATTCAGATTCTCCTGATTGTATGGTTGGCACAGTTGGTTTTGGGAAGGTTGCACAAAGTTCACCTGTGCATTATTCTGCATGGGTGGTTCTTGTGCTAGGGATTGTGCATATTGTGGTCCCTGGTTTGTAAATGGCTGTTGGGGGGGAGCTCTTTCGTCAGCATGTATAGTTGTGTTCTAGGTCCTCTGAGCTAGAGGAAAGGGTTCTCCATGTTGATGGTGGTATGATGACGCCCTACTGGTCAAATTTTATGGAGGCATGGTATGACTTTGGTAGCCAGGTTGTGGTATGTTCTAGGTAGAATCATACGCGTAACCGGGGTATTGAACATAGATGCTTAGGTGGTTTTGGGTCAATGACCCAATTAAACCATCTGCAGAGTTCAACGCGCCTGACAGTTCTTTGTAAGTTTGCAGGCGTGGGGTGTTCGGCAGGATATTGTAAATATACCCTAACTTCATATAGATCAGCTCGAGCTGTTGGGCCTTACCTGAGGGCATCCTCTTCAAATATGGGCTTTTGCTGCACCACGTCTTTTGAAATATCTACGGTGATAGTTTTCACAAACAATTCTAACAGAACTTGATCGTCGATTTTGGCTTTGAACAAACTACGATGCCACCGCCATTCGTGGAGATGGTCCAATATATGGACGACAGGGGTTTGCCTAATCGTAGTGGATGGATAACTGAAAATAGGTCAAGAATGTAGTAGCGAGGGCGTTAAAGGTTCCATGTGTAGCATAGGGCTGCTCCACATACCATTTTGCACCTATTCCGATTAGGGTGCGTTGAAATGATTTTTTTCGAATAGTATCATCAACGATGTTGTTTGTTGAACACCATAGGTGGAAAGTCATAACATGATTTCTGGGGTCTTTCGCTTGCTTCCCTTCGAACTTTGGAATGTTCAAAGGGAGCTTTGTGGGCATGTGAGGCCATATGGGGTTGTGTGCAATGGGTTCGTTGTCAACTTGGTTAAATATGGTAGATTTAACGAAGCTAGGAAAGGTGACTGCGAGTTTGTAGCCATTGCAGCTTGTGAAAACACAATGTTCTGGTTAGAAATAGGGTTTTTCTGTGATGTACCCTATTGTGCATTCACCTAGCTTCCTAAATGGGTAGCAATCCTCTGCCCTCTAGGGTTTATGGGAGGAGTGGTGTGTTGTGACCCTATGGGGGTGTTTACTAATGTGGCATTGGGGGACCGACTAGGGTTCCCAACTAGTGATGCCCCAATAAAGGATGAATCAATAATGGTGGCCATGTTTTGTCTTTGATGCCTAAATGGTGAAAGAACTGGAACCCCTCCCGGTAATGGGGGGAGGTCCAAAATACATCTAGATCGACGAGGTCCCATTGGGTCCATTCCGGCATTGACTAGGTATGGTTTTGGAAATATTTGAGAGGATAGAGACTATAATCAAAGCTAAAATATGATCGCATATATAAAAAAAATCGAAAATAAAATAAATTTTCCCTTTAGCTTAATCCTATGTGATCAGTCAATTAAAAAATATGGTTTTTTGTTGTTTACTTATGATATTCAAATCCTAGAAGACCTAATCGTCCTCACATGCTCAAATGTAACTGGGCCTTGAGAATATATCTTGCAAATGCTGGCACAATGTCCCAAAAGAACTGGCGATGCCCCCAGTCAATCGAAGAAAATCCACCAAGGTAAGGGTAGAGGATCTAGTGCTTGCCTACACCATCACCTATAGGGAAGGATGCTCAAATTTTGGCCACTAAGCACCGCCATCCCACATGAGAGTTCTATTCTTGGGCTTCTTGGTGGTTCAACTACCAGTACCAAGTATCAGATGGGTCAGGTAGCCCCGAATGATACTGCATGCACTGGGCCTAAGCCTAACCCCCTCTAAATCAGGGCTCTGTCGCGCTTGGGTTTTCTTTTCCATGGGCTGATAGGAAGATTTGAAAGTTCCCTAAATAGTCAACTTCTATGTTTCAATATGAAGACTAACCAAGGTGGCTTATTAGATACCTACCCCTTTGGTCCTAATTTAGACTATAAATTCTTTTGTGGCCCCTGTGGGGAGAATTTAGTGAGTTTTGTTAAGTTAGTTTTAGGTGTCTTTACTTTACTTAGGGTGTGGATGTGTGTGAACAAAAGGTGAACAAGCACATAGTTTGAACATGTGAATATTTGATTGTCCTTTTCAAAATCCCCTATTTAAACTATGTTTTGTTGTTCCTTGCTCAAAAGAAAAACATGCGCAGATATGGGCCGCTTTCAATTTTTCCTAGTTAATCTAAATTATCAACTATAGGGAGATGGTGAGTTATCAATAGAGAGTGTTCATATGCTTGCCTAGGATCACCCGAAGGTGCAAAGGTAGTAGATATTACTTCTTGTTCTACTGACAATTCAATCCTGGTCCCGAAGTCCTAGTGCAAAAATTGAACTAAACTAATAAATTTTACACTAGAAAAATGAAAGAGAATTAGCTAAGAATGCGTGGACTTGGGCCACTTACTTTGGCTAATTAACTAAGTGTTTTGGTACCTAAATTCACAAAACATAAATTATTTCGAAATACATGTTAATTTTCCTCCTACTTAAACTATATGTTAACTTTGTGAAAATCAACTTGAAATAAAACCAACACCTAAACTACTAAAAGTAGTTGAAAGTGAGCTTTAACAAGTTGTGGGGCACCTCAATCAGTGCTGGCAGATGTATTATGGGCTGCCAGTCACTTTTAAAAGCAATAAAAGATGGAAATAGTAGGAAAAATCCTATTTTTGGTTTCCGCGCGGAAAACGCTGAAACATGTGAGAAGGTTGCGCACAGGTCACCTCTAAAAGCGCGCACTAGGGGGCGTCTGCCTGTAAGAAAGCTGCACAATTTTCCTGCAAAGTAAATTTTTGGGAGCTCTTCTGCTGCAGCCTATCACTGAGGGTGAATCAAGCAGTGAAGGAGAGAAAGGGGGTAGTTCTAGTGCAACTCCTCAACAAAGAAAGAGGTCTCTGCAAAAAAGACACAACCACTTAAACTTGGAAATAAAAGTTAGTGGAGTCGCCAATCCTGTGTTAGTGTGTTTGGCGCACGAATGTACCAAATCACACTTGCTTAAGAGGGGTGGTTTTTCCCTCTTAAGTTATTGGTCACAGGCATAAAATATATGGATTCAAGCAAGTTAGGGGAACATGCTAAAACATAAACATACTAGATAGAGAAATAACATGCATATTAAAACATAAGATACTAAACTAAAAAAAATAAAACAAAAGCTCTGAATAGAGTCAAACAACATCAATAATCCAAATGGCAGCGCTTACGTCCCCTCTTATTGGGTGCTAGTAGGAATTAAGGATGAAACTTTTACCCACTTGCCAAGGGGCCCTTAGAACTATGGAGTTCCAAGTCCTGATGCATGGATGTCTTTACTTCTAAGCTACCTTGGCGCAAAGTCTCCCTCTCTCTACTATGGTGGACTAGAGTTGTTGGATGGCCAACAAAAGAGTCCCCTCTATCTCTGCTCCGGATCACACACTAGTGGTATTGCTTAGGGAAATTCTAGTCAACATAACAATGTTTTCTCATATTTTTTATCTCTTGGTGGCCTTTTATAGGAGAATTCAAATCCTCCTTCCCTCTCTTGGTACATTGTGGATGGTGACCCAAGAGAGGAGGGTGATTCCATTTTGTGCCACATTTATTCCATTGTGTGCTCCCTTAAGGTCCTAAGGAGGCTTGGGCGGCTGTCCTTAGGCAACCTCAAGTATGGGATCAATGTCCTGGAGTGTGCCTTGTAGTCCCGGAAAGTGACGTCTGCCACTCTCAGGTCCGCCTGAATTTTTGAGGAAAAGTCACACAAAGTCATTCTTATCGAAGAATTATGTGCGCAAAGGTGTATTTGACTGGTTCCTTCTATGCGCAATTTGATTTTTCCTCTTAGACCTTAGAGATTTTTAAATACTTCACATTCTCTAGTGTCTTTCAGCCTTGTAAATCCTTCTGCTTGACATTAAATAATGTCATCTTTGCTTGTCCGATTTTCCAGTGATAATAGAAGGCTTGATATTTTCTCCATATTTCTTAGAGCACATTCAGCTGTATTGGGAATGGGCTTTAGAGGATAACTTAAAGCAAGTTGAGGAAAATATATGTGCTGTTACTGAAAGTGATGATTGAGTCCTCACTTTACCAGTTAATTATATCATTGTGAACCACACATCACAGATACAAAAAAAAAAATTGTTTCGTTTGTCAAGTTAAGTTGTTTAATAGTGCATTCAAATTTATTTCAATGGTACAGGGCATTGTAGAAAGCTTGAACCCATTCACAATTGTGCACTTTGGAGGAAGTATTTTGAATGTACTTGCTTTCCTTTTCGCTTTCCTCACTGATGAACTGATACCACTTTCTAATCTAAAAAATTTTGGGACAACAAACTAAAAACCAGGGAGGCACAATACTCATTTGAAAGTTGAATTAGATAGCTACTATGCAGCGCTGCACAGCTGCTGTGCACAGGTATTCACATTAGTTTTGGAGGGTTCTAGCTACTAGAATCTGAGTGGATGGGAATTTTTTTGAGCTAGGATCTAGGTCAAATAGTGAATCATTAGCCATGTGTCATCATTTTAGGAAAAAAAGCATGACAACAAGGAGTACTATTGTTGTTTCTGATTTTGTGTTAATGGATATGGTTCGATGTTATGCACAACTTTTATGGTTTTGGACACTTTGTATTTAGGATAAGTTGATAATGATAGAAATGTTTTCTTTTTCTTTTTCTTATTATATCTAAGGAAAAAGACTGTAAACATGGTTTAGTTTCTTCTTTTTAGTTTGATTTGATCCACCTCATGGATCATAGATGCATGGCATCTAGATTGGTTTTCCTTCTAGTGTATGGCTATTTAATGCCAGAAGTTCGACGTAAAAAGGGTTGGAAACTATTGTGAACTATTTTGAGAGTTTGATTGACTGTGATTAAATTTTTTATGAATAAAATACTTATGGTTGAGGTGTTCCAATTAGTATTTGTGAGGATTCTTATGATATGATGCTTTGGAGTTGTTTTTCTATGTTTATCAATAAATAATTATTCTTGTCTATAATCTTCCTATTTTGTGGGTATTATGAGTTCAATTGAATTAGAATTCAGTTCTATACTGCTCTAAGTGAGTTGTGTCATGTATTTCAGTTGAAAATGGAATATTACATGCCTATATGCTATGTTGCTTCTTCTTAATCTCTTTTCTACATATATGAAGTACATGGAGTCCTTGTTGTTCCGTTATATGTAAAAAATGAAGTTGTTCTTTTGTTTCTCCTCTATACTACAAGATTGTTTCCTTATCCCTAGATAACATAGAGAACACTTATCCCTAATAATATTTCACTAAATGGTTCCAAAATTGGGTGGTCCACCGATATATAAACTTTGTTGTACATTCACTCTCTACAAAAAGCCACCCTCAAGCTGAGGCTATGATTCCACAAGGATGGGTGCCTTGTCCAACACTATCACTCACAAACAATTAACTAACAAGTTTTATTTGTTCACACAATCACTCAAAAATCACAACTATAAATATTCGCTCAACTAGTCTAATAAAAATCTCAACATAAACTTCTAGATATATTCTATTAAGAATCAATATCAATTTATTTTAACCATCATTATCATATACCATAAATAAATAAAATTTCTATTGATTTTATAGTTATTAAGAAATAAAATACACAATATCATATTATAACATTTAATAATATTTAACTAATATTTAGTTAAATATTTAGACAATTTAATTGTAATTTTATATTCAAGATTTTAGAGATGCTATTATTTTTATTAATTATATTGATTTTACTTAAAGATTATATAAATCTATTTAACATTTTTATTTTCTTATTATTATATGTTTATATTTTATTTAATAAATATAAATATTCAGTGATTACAAATATATTTATATCATAAACAACATATAAATATAATTTTTTTTACATTGACCACTAAAGGAAAAAAAAGAAATCTCTATCATTTTGAGGTGAGTAATTACATAACTTGCTATAGTCTATTATAATAAATTAAATATTCTTTTTATTTTTAAATTAAACAAACATTTAAAAATATTACCCTATCAATATTTACATTAACATATATATGTAACAAAATTCAATGTGTGTGACCAAACAAAGTCCACTCAACTATTGTATTACAATAAAGAAAAAGATGATGACATCATTTAAAAAGAGTTGTAATTATTTTTATAAATTTAAAAAAGAAAAGAAAAAGATGATGAAATACAGGTTTAAAATATTGGATTATCGAATATTCTCTACTAGCATGGATGCCAAACTATTCAGAGATGGGTTAAAATGTGCACATAGCCTAAAGTAAGAAAATACGGAAATTCATAAGCCACTATGTATGACTTTAAGATCATCTATTACGTCCAGGTTTGTAATGAAGTCCATGTAGAATTGTACTGCCCACTCATTTGGCCTAGGAATTTGGTCCTTCTAAAAGGAATGTAAAACCAACAACAAAAACTCATTATACTCATCTTCCACCATTCATTATAAATATATTTTCATTATAAATATATTTTCATTATACTCATCTTCCACCATTCTAGGGAAATGGGAGACTACTTTTAATATTTTCCCTATATTAGCTCTTTCAAGTTCTTTAAATATTTCAGAGAAGTATTTTACCCTTAGGTCTGCCCATCCACGAAAGTCCTTGATTTTGTTTCCATTTGCATTGAACATTTCCTAAATTGCAATTTGGAATACATATCCAAAATTCTAATAATTTGGGATTTTTTTCTAATTTTGAAATGGAGTAGTTAAGTGTTAAAAAGCTCCATCCTTATCCTTATTTTGCATTCAGCCTCCCTATTTGGCATTGTTTTTTTTTCTTTCTTTTTTTAATAACAATAAAGTAAGAATTCTACTGCTTTAATTGATCTTTGATTAATTGACTAAATGTTTTTAATTTGTGCCACAGTTTTTCAATTACTATTTGGGATCAGTGCTATGTTAGTGTGATCAAATTTAGAAATTGTATGCTATGAAATTTGTTTCTACTCTCAAATGTTAAGGGAAACACTAGCATGTCAATGGAATAGAATTTAGAAATATGCTAGGAAATTATTCCATGCTCTCAAATGTTGATGGCATTATTTTGGTTTGAATTAGTAATTGAATTTGCTAACTTAAGGTGACAACTAATCTATGGAACCTGAAAAAGAGACCTACAAATCAGTATGGGCACCAAAAAATTTAAGTGTGAGTGCTCTTGCATTTGATCCCTGAAGACCATATTTTGTTTTGTCAGTAGTAGTGTGAAATGCCGAAGTAGTAATGGATGTTAGATCAAATTTGGAGATTAAATATAGTATGTAGGTCCCTTCAATTATGAAGCAACTCTAATATTTGTGCATGGAATGTTTGGTTATTATTCGTGGAGCATGATATACTTGAGCATGCAATGGATTTAGTGTGCTCTATAACTTGTTTAGTTCATCAAATGTTAACGACTCTAATATGGATAATTGCCACTACCAATGTCCAAATCCATCAACTATTTTCACATAGTGATTTATAGTTCTTTTAATTGAGGCAACTTCATTCCCTTTAGAAATATTTCCAATAATGGAAAATTGACTATCACCAATAATTGAAGTCTGGAATTTGTTTCTTCATTCTACTAACCTAATGATCCTGCAATCTGCAATTTGGGAATTTAACCTGAGCAAGTTTCTTAAAACTATTTTTTCTAACATGGGAAAATAGTCACCTGCACTTTCAATTTTTGTCTCCTCCAAGGTAGGAAGATCCTCCAATTGGTAACATGAGCACAAAAATAACACTGATATTTTTTAACTTACAAATATTGTTGGGTAGAGTTTCCTTGTAATAATTAATGAGTTGAAAATCATGCAATTTATTCATATTCCCTATGTTTTGGAGAATACCATTCTCAGGCGCTCCACCATCTCTATCTGCACCTGCATCATTGTCATATTCTAATGTTAAGCTTCTCATCTCATCCAATGTACCCAATGTAGTTTTTTATTTCACCACGGTTGTTATTTCCATGAGATTAGAGAGCTTTGAGAGATATTATACACTTATTGTGCAAGTAGACTCTATTAATGGAAAAATAAGTGTTCAATGAAGTGAGTTGAGAAATATTTTTGGAACCTTCTTGAGACTAAAGCATGCATCCAACATGAGATGATTTAGATTTTGAAGATCTACTTTCTTATTCAATAGTTTATCCAGTTCTAAACAAGAATTAATATTCAAAACTTGAAGACTAGATATATAGCAAAATTGGTCAGGAAATGATTTTATTGGAGTGCAAGGTAAATCCAAGCATTTAAGTGACAGAACATTGTAGAGGCTTTCAGGAAAATCAGAAAGCTTGGAGAAATTAGACAAGTTGAGAAATTGAAGTTGTTGAAGTTGCTTTAAGGTTGGAAATCCTTTTATTGAAGTGGATGACAAATCTAAAACCTGAAGAGACTGGGCATTGTTGAAAATTAATTCTAGAAGCTTTTCCAAACGGATATTGGGAGATAATACCAAGCTCCTCAATTCTGAACATCTCATATCATTTGGTATATCATGAATAGCGTTATCTCCCACTAATATTCATTTCCAATCCCTGGAAAAAATTTTAGTTAGAAAACTCTGCAATCGTTGACCTACTGCAAATAAGCATTTTCCCTCCTTTTGGCCTATGTCAATTGGCATGTCACAGAAAAATTCATGGATCTTTAAATACTCCATGCTTTGATTGTCATCATCAACAATATACTTCGCACACTCCATCAAGTGCCTCCTTACCAGTTCATCCATTCATTGTTTCCCAACATCCATAAAATAAGGTGTCCCTGCCTTCTTGAGAAAACCTTTGGCATCCTACATTTGCACCAGGATTTCCACAATAATTTCCTTATCTTCCAGAAATGTTGCACAATTTAGAAAAATAAATATTTAGATGGGATTATGACAATTCATTGTAACTCCATCTTAACACTTGATACTTTTCTCTAATTATAGGTGAAGGTGCCCCCTGTTGGAATAAAAGACCATGGATGCACTTAAATTCCCAAACTAATTCAACAAGACCTTTACTTACTGCAATTTGAACCTTTAATTACAATCTTTGGAAAAATATTGATATGCAAGAAGCTCCTTGTATTTCTATTTAACAACACACCACCAAAAAATACCCTTTTGTATGTGTTTTTAATTTAAAATTGAAAGATGGTGGAACCCAAATACTTTGCAAGGGTTGCAACCTAAAACATGCCTTGCATATGAGATAACAAAACTTCATTCTACTTGCTACGGAGCATTGCAAAATTATAGAGCATTGCAGTGAAGACGAGATTTGAGGTTTGGAGTAATGCCATTTATCTGACCATAGCTAAATCTGAACGTGAAATATATCCCAGAGCACATATCTAAATTGTGGGAAGAAGCTAATCTAAGTTTATAAGTCCAATAAATATAAGGTTTGAATGGTTTATTTCAAAATTACGTATATATAAAGGAATTAATTGGGAAGATACTAGCATTTGGAATGCATATCCAAAATTCTAATAATTTGGGATTTTTTTTCTAATGTTGAAATGGGGAAGCTAAATGTTAAAAAGGTTGCATCCTTATTTTTCATTCAGTCTCCTTATTTGGCATTAATTTTTCTTCTTTCTTTTTTCTAAGAAGAACAAAAATAGGATTCCTATTGCTTCAATCGGCCCTCGATTCACTTCTTACTGAAGGTTTTCAATTTGTGCCACAATATTTCTATTACTATTTGGGATCACTGCCATGTTAGTGTGACCGAATTTATAAATTATATGTTATGAAATTAGTTCCTGCTCTCAAATGTTGATGGAAATATTTCCCTGTCAATGGGATAAAATTTTGAAATATGCTATGAAATTATTCTATGCTCTCAAATGTTGATGGCAGTGTTTTGGTTTAAATTAGAAATCGAATATGCTAACTTTAGGTGACAACTGATCTCTGGAGCCTGAAAAATAGACCTAAAAATTAGTAAGGACACCAATTTTTTTTGTGAGAGCGCCCTTGCATCTGATCCATGAAGACTAGATTTTGTTTTGGTAGTAGTGGTGTGAAATTCCAAAGTAGTAATTTAGAGGTTAAATATAGTATTCAGGTCCTTCTATTTTGAATTAGCTGTAATATTTGTGCATGGCATGCCTGGTTATTGTTCATCTAGCATGATATACTTGAGCAAGCAATGGATTTAGTGTTGTGGTTCAAAAGGTCTTTAGTTTTCTTGGCACTTTATAGTTGCAAGCTAATATAGGAAATGCATATATAGACAATTTTCCCATCATAATTGGTGTGTTGGCCAAGGGAAAATCTACAATTCTCATCTATGGAAGCTTTTGAAGTGACTGCAACTAGACCTATCATATAACAGGCTCACAAGCCACATAACTCCTGAAATTTGGGGTTTCCATTCATGTAGGCGTTGGTAAACCTGTTGTAAAGTTAAGTTAATTTATTACCTGTTGTTAGAGGTAGTAATTTATGTTGCAAAGGAAATAGTTCCAAGCTAGGAAAAATTTAGATCGCATAACATATCTCACATCTTTCTTCAGCTATTCTCTTCTTCCATATGTCGCTGACTTATGACGTTTCCTTTGCAACATCTAGTGCAATTGCTAGTATTTTATGAAAATATAATAACTAATTTTTCTTTAATGCCATTGACAAACTAGTTCCAAGTTCCCATTGATCTTCCTTCTAACATCTCTTCACACTCCCTGTAATACTAGTCGATGCACATTCAATACTGAAATTTACTTCAATCCCATTGATCCCTTGACCTTAATTCGTTTGTACCCAACTATATAAAACACCCATTTCATTTTCTCTACTAATTTTTCTATTTTTACCATTAGAAACCTAGATGAAGACAAACAATGAGATCCTAAACTATTGGACTATGAAAAAAAATAACAAAAAAAACCCTACATATATCTCATTCCCCTCTGTCTATTACCCATGATCACAAATACATTAAAACTGCCCTTTTTTCCAACGACCTTCTACTTTTTTTTCCCTCTGCCAACAATGGAATTTTCTGCTAAGTAGGTTATGTATAAATGGCCTATTTAAAACTTATGCTTACAGTGAATTTTATATTCATTCTTTCAACCTTCTAATTTTATTTATTGTGTTTTTCAAATTGGATGTAAAATTATACAAACGTGTCTTAGATGGTGGATGATTTTAAAATAGGCTATTAGTCTATGAATTTTTCTCAGGGCCATTCCTTAACAATGAATTGATTTTACTTGGTTACTATAACCATGTCTCTCACATGTAGTTCAGGTCATGGATTTTCTCTACACATCGTCACAATTGGAGACGGGGAGGTACGCATCTTTAATTTTTTCTTGGATGTTTGTGTAATTTCTTCCTTTGGAACTCATATTTGTTTTATTTTAGTATGATGGGCCTCATTTCAATTAAACACACATGAAACATTTAATGTGTATTGAATTTTCATCTTTGAATGAATTTATGAATTAAGTAATTCAATGAGGTTAATCTAGAAAATCCATTCTTATTTATTGTCTTCATTATCAATGAAATCAGAGGATGACTTGTAAACTTGCCTTGGGTTAGTGCTCTTCACCTTTAGTCATTATTTCATATTCAGTAATGTTTGTGCAATAACATATTGAATGGTGAAATTGAGTATTGCAAAGTGGGCCTTTCCAGTGATCATAGCTCCCACAGATTTTGTTTCTAAATAATAGAATAAGCCACCAAAGGTTTCCATGTAGGCCCATCCTCCATGATATGGATCATCAATTTGAGTTGCACATATACATGTTCTCCTTCAGAATGGATTTCACTTGCACTTAACCTTCTCGACCACATCAAATTAAAGTGATCCTTGTTAGAATTGGTTGTACTCTTTACTTCTTGCAAATACTTGATAATGGCTTGTTTAGCTAAAAACAAGTTCATACTAATGATAACTGTTGTGGTGGATTAGTCACACGGGTGTATGAAATCTCACCAGTTTAAAGAGTGTGGTATACTCTTTAAACTATTGGTAACATGCAGAAAGTGGTGGAGCTCAAATGCACATAATTCAGTGGAAAAAGTATGCAAAAGTATGCTCAGGTTAAACTAAAACTAAAACACAAATATACAGAAGCTATTAAAGAGAGTCAAAACGATAATAATGCAAACGATGGCTCAAAGGCCTCTTTTTATTAAACATTTGAAATGGAGAATAAATTTTACCCACTTGCCAAAGGCACCTAGGCAATGGCTCTAGGTCCTGATGCAAAGATGTTGCCTTCCAAGCTCTGCCTATGATGCAGTCTCCCTCTCTCTCTCTGCCGTGGTGGACTGGGATTGTTGGGTGGCCAACGATTGAGTCCTCTTCAGCTCTAGCTCTGGGTCACACAATGCTGGTGTTGCTTGGGAAAATTTGGCCAGCATAACAATGTGATCACCATTTCTTCATCTCTTGGTGGCTTTATATAGGGGAGTTTCAAATCCTCCTTCCCTCCCTTGGTACATGATGGTTAGTGTCCGAAGGGAGAGGTATGATTCCATTGTGTGCTTCACATATTCCTTTGTGCGCTCACATGATGTCTAGGGAGGCGCTAGTGGCTGTCCTTAGGTGGCTTCATATAAGGAGTAACTGTCCTGTTCTTTGTGTGGTCCCAGAAAGTGGCATTTTTCCATTTCAAGGAATGCACGCTTATCGGGAAAAAAGGCACGCAAAAGGTGCTCTTCTTAAAGGATTAAGCACGCATTTCAGCATTTAAGATTAGTTCAAATATGATTTTCTCAAAACCTTAGAGATTTTAAATACTTATTGATTCCATAATGTGTTCCTGCCCTGTAAATCCTTAGGCTTGACATTAATTAATGCCATCTTCTGCTATACGATTTTCTAGTGTTAACAGTTGCCCCCTAATGTGTGAGGTCTAGGAAGGAATAATCCAGGTGGATATTGGTGGTCACCCACCTATTCCACTTGGGGCCCCACCATTTTCTCTTTCAGTTTTTCAGTTTTGGCACAACTTACTATTTTTAGCATTTTTTCGGGTCCTGAACTTTCGGAGCTGTTTTGAGGCCCTAAACGACGTTTTCTGGGAAAACAGAGAGCAACATGGGTTCATGGACTGATCTTGCTCACTCAAAATTTGTAGTCCTCGAATAGAGTTTTCTAATGAGGCATGGTTCGCATCAAATGGAGATCGTATGCCAAAGTTACGTCCCCGGGAAGTTGAAACACCAATTTACCCAAACGAGGCCCATAGTTTTGGCGCTTCATCTCCTAGGGTTAGGGTTTTGGATGTTTAGGGTTTTACATTGTTTCTAAATAATAAATAGGCCCTTGAGACTCATTATAACTCAGTTCATAGGCATGTAGCTGCCACATCTCTTCTCAGAGATAGCTACCAGTGCCCTAGCTAGTTTATTTCCATTATGTCTGTAAGCAAATTTCAGTTCTTTGATATTAATGAAATGAAGTGTTATTTCCGCTGCATCTTTGTATTTATGATTATATGTTTATTCTATTATGTTCCTTCATAAATCTGGATCAGTGGTATCAGAGCGGTCTGCTTTTTCTCGATCCTTCTTTGCATGTCCCCAACAAGGTAGGGGTATAAGGAGTTAGGGCTTGATCTGGTGGAACCTTTGCAAGATCAGCCTCGCAAACCCCGGCGGACACCCATGGGGGATGAAAAGAAATATGAGGGATCAGGAGATCCTATCAAAATATTGCTCGAGGAGGCCCTCGAAAAACAAAGGAATGCGATGATGGACAACTTTTCCTAGATCCTTCAACGACTGCCCACCGGTAGTGCATCTACATTCAGCAGCCGCTATGGAAGTGTGAATCCCTTTAAGGTACAAGTAAATTTTGACATTCCCATATTTGAGGGTCAAATAGATGCAGATGCCATAGATAGATGGTTGAATCTATTAGAATGATATTTCTCGGTTCATGACTTTTCTGACCGGGAGAAGATTATTTTTGCACTCCTCCAAGCTACCCTCCATGTCAAGGACTGGTGGGAAACCTACTTTTAGAAAAAGGACGAGACATAAACCTCTCTGTTCTCGGCCGTACCCACTTGGAATTCTTTCCGAGACACCATCAAGGAACAATACTATCCCATGGGGAGCTATGAGAATAAGTACATACAATGGACCACGCTGCGACAACAAAGGGATCAAGATGTGCATGAGCTGATGAATCTGTTCCATACCCTGTGCAAAAAACTGGGTATCAAAGATTCAGAGAAACATCTGGTGCTAAAGTATCACAGTTGTCTGCACAGATACATTCAGGAGGAAATGGAGTTCCTCGACATCTCCTCGCTTGGTACGACATACCAGTATGCTGCCAAGATTGAGCAGAAATTCAAATAGAAGAAGCGAGACTTTGGATCTATGAATCAAAAGTAAGGGAAAGGTGCTCCCAAACTGCAGAACAAAGGACAGAGCCAAGTTATGGTGGCTCAAGACAACCTGTCAAAGCCACAAGCAAAGAACAACACCACAAAGCCAAAGAAGGACACGGGAAAGTGGTGTGAGTTCCATAAGAGCTCCACTCACAACACAAGTGAGTGTCGGGCCAAGCAGTCGCTAGTGACCGAGATGAGGGCTTTTGAGTCAGATGCATGCTTTGACTTTGAATCAGAACCTGACAAGGGGAATGAAAAAGGGAAATAGATTATTGATTCGGATCCCAATGCCATTGTTGCCACTACGAAGATCTAGAAGGAGGAACCAGAAGATCCAGAGGAGGAGGAATGTCTCTTCCACTCCCAGATGTGGGTAAAGGGCTCCCAGGTACAGTTCATTATCGACAATGGGAGCCAAAAGAACCTCATTTCAGCAGACGTTGTGAAGTGGGTGGGCTTTCCGACCACATCTCAACCACATCCATACACCATCGGGTGGCTTCACTAAGGACGAGATCTCTGCGTCAGCCAGCAGTGTTGCCTTTCCTATAGCATCAAGCCCTTCACAGATGAGGTATTATGTGACATTGCTCCTATTGATGTTTCTAATGTATTATTAGCACAACCATACTTGTGGAAGTGTCATGATGTGTATGAGTCTTGGCCTCGCGTTGTTATTGTTACTTTGGGAAATAAGTTGTACAGGATACCAGAGGTACCACCTCCTCTCTTTGGTTACTGAAAAACAATGTAGTAAGCTCGTTTCCCAAATTAGGAAATTCTTTTTCTTGATGATCCGCCCCCAGGGCAAGAAGAATACTGTGGCCACGACCTCTAGACAAGGCTCCTCCGCATGACAACAACAAATGGACAAGGTTGTGAAGGAGTACGGGGACATCTTCACCTCACCCACAGGGGTTCCTCTACACTGTCAAGTCAAGCACCCGATTGATCTGACCCCAGGTGTGTCGCTACCTAATGGACCGATCTATCGGTGCTCTGTTATGGAGAACGATGAAATCAAGAGGCAGATTCAGGAGCTGCTACAGAAAGGTCACATCTGACCAAGTTCATCGCCCTGTGGGAGCCCGACCTTGTTGGTATAGAAGAAGGATGGGATGTGGAGACTCTGTATTGACTATGGGGCATTGAACAAGATCACTGTCCAGAATAGGTACCTGATACCACGGATTGATGACCTTCTCGACCAACTCAAAGGGGTGAAATATTTCATCAAGATCGACTTGAAGTCTGGGTATCACTAGGTACCAATCAAACCCTCCGATGTGTGGAAGACTGCCTTCAAAGCCAAGGAAGGCCTTTTCGAATGGCTGGTCATGCCTTTCGGGTTGACGAATGCTCCCGCAACCTTCATGAGGTTGATGGATGACATCTTGTGGCCATTCACCAACTCATTTGTAGTGGTGTACTTGGATGACATTCTGATCTTCAGCCAGACTTGGGAAGAGCACCTTCACCACATCCCACAAGTCCTCCAAACACTGCGGCAACACAAGTTGTGTGCCAATTTGGAGAAGTGCACTTTTGGCATGACCCAGGTTCAATATCTGGGATACATTATTGATGAAAGGGGGGTGCATGTGGATCCAACCAAGATCCAAGTCATTCGGGATTGCCCAGCCCCAACCACTATAACAGAGCTTCGTAGCTTTCTGGGTCTTGCTAATTTCTACCATAGGTTCGTGTTGGGATTCTCTCATATCACTTGGCCCTTGAGTCAAGTCACCAAGGGAGGAGCAAGAGAAAAATTCTTTTGGTTGGAATCTCAACAAAAGGCATTCACAAAATTGAAAAATTGCCTCTGTTCTACCCCAGTGCTCACATTACTAGACTTGCAACAACCATTTGAGATCGAGACAGATGCCTTTAACTATGATATTGGGGCAGTTCTTACTCAACAGGGACATCCAGTGGCATATCACAGTGAGACATTTTCTGAAACAGTTCGCAAGTATCCCACTTATGACAAAGAAATGTATTCCATTGTGCAAGCTTGTCGAAAATGGAAGCATTACATTTTGGGGAAGGAAACAATAATCCACACAGACCACCAGCCCATGCAATTCATACAGACACAAGGGAAGTTGCAGAATGATCGCCATCATAAGTGGTCCACATATCTGCAACAATTTCATTTGAACATAAAGTAAAAGAAGGGTATCACCAATAATGTTGCAGACTGCCTCAGCCGACCACCGATCATGGCGCTCACCACCGTTCTCAACTCTTGTGGGCATGAGACTTTTGATTGGCCGCTTCTCTATGAGAGCGACCTAGAATTCGGCCACACATACAAGGCAATATTGGGGGGGTACACAAGTTCCAAATTTCACCACCAAGATGCACTTTTTTGTCACCTCAGACACCTTTGTGTTCCTTCAAGCGAGAGTGCCAAGATGATATGGGAAGCACACTACAGTCGAGTCACTGGGCATTTCGGGGTCGAGAAAATAGTAGCAGTACTGCAGAATTATTTCTATTGGCCGAACCTTCTAAAGGATGTCAGGAAGCACATCAGATCCTGCACTGCTTGTGCCATTTCCAAACCGAACATCAAGAAGAAAGGCCTATATACTCCGCTACCTACCCCTAGCCGACCTTGGGAATCCATCTCCATGAATTACATGTCAGGCTTGCCTTCTATTAAGCATGGAAATGACTGTGTTTTTGTGGTCATCGACAGATTCTCGAAGATGGCCATTATGGCGGCCTGCAAGAAGAATATCACAGCAGAAGAGACTGCTAAACTCTTCTTTGAACAAGTGTGGGTGAACTTTGGATCCCACAATCTATCATATTAGATTGAGATAGCAGGTTCCTCAACACATTTTGGTCTAGCCTCTGGTCAATGCTGGACACCAATCTCACCAAGTCCACAGCTTTCCATCCCCAAACAGATGGCCAGATAGAGGTCGTCAACAAATGATTGTACACATTCTGCGCATGTACAATTCAAAGAATCCACGCACATGGGACAATAGCCTCCCCTATGTACATCATAGTTATAATCAGGCTCTCCACAGCTCAACCGGCCACAACCCCTTTCAGGTGGGCTTGGGATTCTAGCCACTATGTCCCATTGACGTAGTCATGCCATTTGCGGCTACTCAGGCCGATTCGGCTCATGTCTAGTCTGAAGTTGACAAAGAAAATAGCTTCATCGAGTGCATTCAGCACATCCGCCAACATTTTCATGACATATTGGACAGAGCCAATGCTAAGTACTAGCAATGCCATGATCAACATCGGGTGCCACACAACTTCCAAGTGGGTGACAAAGTGTGGCTACATTTTCAGAAGGAGCGCCTCACTAGACCCCACCGCAAGCTTCGCCCACTCTGATATGGGTCGTACACCATCACCAAGGTTGTATGGAACAATGCCTTCGAGCTTACTATTCCACCATTCCTTGGTTTGCACCCAGTATTCAATGTGGACCGCCCTTCGTCCCTACTTCCCACCTTTACTAGACACCTCTGACATTGCAGAACAACTCATGCCAACAGAGTTAAACCCAGACAGTATGGAACAAGCCACCACAGATTGTATCATGGAAATGAAAATCAAGAAAGCTCGCCAATAGAATATCCAACTCTATCGGGTTGTCAAAGTTGGCCAACTCCTACACCAAGGAAAGTGGTTCACCAGGGACCAAGTTCAGCAGAAGTTTCCTCATCTCATGGAGGACCTTAACGCAATGGGGACCATTGCTTCCTAAGGGGGGAGGAATGATCCAGGTGGTTAGTGGTGGTCACCCAACTATTCCACTTGGGACCCCACCATTGTCTCTTTCAGTTTTTTATTTTTGGCACAACTTACTATTTTTCGCAATTTTTCAGGTCCTAAACTTTCGGAGCCATTTTGAGGCCCTAAACGATGTTTTTTTGGAAAATTGGGAACAACATGGGACTAATGTTGCTCACTCAAAATTTTTAGTCCTTGGATATATCTTTCTAACGAGGTATGGTTTGCGTCAAACAGAGATCGTATGCCAAAGTTACGTCCCCGGGGAGTTGAAACACCAATTTACCCAAACAGGGCCCATAGTTTTGGCGCTTCATCTCCTAGGGTTAGGTTTTTGGATGTTTAGGGTTTTCCATTGTTTCTAAATAATAAATAGGCCCTTGAGCCTCATTTTAAATCATTTCATAGGCCTATAGCTACCACATCTCTTCTCAGAGATAGCTACTAGCGCCCTAGCTAGTTTATTTCCATTCTGTCTGTAAGAAAATTTCAGTTCTTTGATATTAATGAAATGAAGTGTTATTTCCACTGGATCTTTGTATTTATGATTATATGTTTATTCTATTGTGTTCCTCCATAAATATGGATCAAGGACTATATAGCCGAAAGACATTATAGTTTCTTTTATGTATCGTGCGCAGAGAGAGAGAGAGGCCTATGTGAATCTTGGAATTGACAACACCTTGCACCGTTTCCTAGATGACCATGGCTTAAGGGGCCCTTGCAATCAAACAAAATATACAACATATATACAAAATTTCAACGAGGCAGGCATGTCCCATGCTCGTGATGCTATGGCTAGTTCAACAAAATTGACAAATACATGTTCTTTCTATGTCACTACCGTGGTAGTGATGTTGGCGGTTGTTGATGACGACTGCTGATGCCCTCAGGGGCGTTTTTTCTTTGACGATATGTGGAATGTGGTACCCATATGCGTAAACTTGGTATGGCATCTAGCTACGCAATGTACACATATGTACTGGCTGGGACCTTCTTGTGTAAGCATTATTGACAGAGACGCTTATGGAGGCACAGGTATTCGATGGATCTTGATCAAAGTGCAATGGTTTTAAGGTACGATACCATCTTGACATGAAAGGTTTTGTCGTAGTCGAATGTCAGAAGGATCGATGACATCTATGGACAATGATGTCTCCCACAGTGCCACCCGAGGATGCCCCTTTTGCATGGGGAGGGGTGATCCAAGGTACCGCTTCCTTTTTGGAAAGGAGATGTCGAGGTCGACAAAAAGGAAGCCTTAACTAAACCATGGGTTGGCGACCTGAGGGGTCGAGGACCTAGATGTGATGGGTTTAACATAGACATGTTGGTGAGTGGTGACTGAATGATGGGGATTTAGCGACCCGAGGTCGGAGTATACTTTAGCAGCTTGGCAGAAGTCATAGTTATTTCTGAAGGGAAAATCCCTAGAGTTGGTATGACCTCCAAGGCGGGTATGAACCGGATATGAATGTCATGATGGTGCGTGTGTGGGGGTGAAATACTCCAAACAAGGTGAATGAGGGACTACTGCCATGGGGGGGAATATTAAATATTAGGGCGAAGCGGCGAAGTGCATCATTTGCAGTCTTTGTACACTTACCAAAAGAATAAAATAATGAGGTTTGATTTGTACAAAACACATAGACGGGTACCCCAAAACATGAAAGGGTTCACTCAATGAGGGTGTGAGGATGGTGTTTTGCTAGGGGTGGGGGTCCCATTTGTTGGTCTCATGTGCGGGGTTGATGAAGCGGATGGAGGAGTGTCGCAGATGGGATAATGCTGATGGAGGTATGGTGGTGAAAATGCAATGCGCGGAGGTGCGTTCTCAATTTGCTTGTACAACCTGGTCATCTGGGAAGGGGGATTTGAGTTTGGATGGTAAAATTGACCTTATGCATGATGAATGGATGGGCACGAGGTGTTTCCCAGACTGTAATGGTATGGCCATGGCATCACTTGTGCTGTGATATATGGTCTACTTTGGGTGACGAGCGCCATGGAGGGGAGGCTCTACCGACCAACGCGGACGTTTATCATGTGCAGGGTGAGGTGATGATAAACATGGTCAGGTATGAGGTCCCTATGGTTGATTTATGATGGAGAAATGATGTCAGGATATGCAAAGTTTTCTGAGACTCTATCATGCTAGGGGTAGGATGATACCTACTCCGGAACCTTCAGTGGATGGTGTTGTAAGTATTTTGTGGGTTCTTCCTGCAAAAAAAACTACCTCAAGTGAAAGCATCTTATTTTCATCAAACATTACTGAAAGACATGAGCTTTTAAAAAGGAATATGGGAGAGGGTATACCTATCGGCGCTGAAAAAATTATTTTTTCAGGAGTGCAAATGTGTGGCATCGCCTTTGATTATTATGGAGTGCTGATCACAGTGCTACTTTCGGTCTGGTAATCAAATAATATAAGCTCCAATTTTTCCTTGGGAGCCGTTACTTGGGTCCTAGTTTTGATTTCAGTTGGGGTTGCCCCCAGACTGAGATTAGGGGGGGCATTGCTGGTTAATACCCCCTGTCCTGGATCTCCCTTTTGTTTGTTCCTCAACTTCTTTTTGCAGCATTTGGAGGATTATCATAATTCTCCTGGTTGTATGGTTGTTGATGAGCCTAGGAAGGGTTGCACTAGATTTACCAGTGCATTACGTTGTGCCATTGGTCCATTCTATGTGGGGAATGGGGGTTATCAATTCCCTTGTCCCTGGTTGGTATATGCGTGTCGGGGTGACTTTCATGATAGCTAGGTTGTGATATGTTCTAAGTAGAATCGTATGAGTATCCAGGGTATTGATTACTGTTGCCTAGGTGTCCTTGGGCCAAAGACCCGATCAAACCGTTTGTAGAATTGACGTGCATGGTGCTACTGCTGCCTAGGTGATCTTGGGAAAAATACCTAATCAAGCCATCTGCAGAATTGATGCGCATGGTACTACTGCTACCTAGGTGATATTGGGTCAAAGACCCGATCAAGCCATCTGCAGAATCTACCTACCTAGTAAATTCTTGAGTACCATGGGTGTTAATGCTGCCTAGGAGATCTTGGGTCAAAAACCCAATCAAGTTGTCTACAGATTCGACGCGCATGGTCACTCCTCGAATACAGATTACTACTGCCTAGGCGACCTTGGGTCAAAGACTCGATCAAACTGTCTGCAGTAATGGATGCACGTGATAACTCAAGAGGATGAGGCAACGAAGTTCCCCTATCCCTAGTTGGTGTACAGTGGCTTGGGGGGAGGAGGGACAAATGGTTGTCTTTCTGGTGCTTGTCATTCCTCTTGCAGGTACAGGGTGGTACAAGGGTCATTTCTGGATGCCTGGGTGGAGGGATCCTCTTGATAGGACCGCTCAATGGCATGTAAGGCATCCCTATATTGCGAGATCTCTGGAAAATGGTGGGTGTAGTGCCCATAGTTGCTACAGAGAGCGCATGCGTGATTGGTACGCAGCGCTTTGCTTTTACCTTTGGTGGTAGGTTCCGTTTTATGGGAACGCGGTGTCGAGAGGTCTGCTTCGAAGCCGAGGAGTGTTTTTAACACGTCCAACTCTATACATATATGGGTAGGATGGCCTATAACGTCGCATATGGCACATACTAGTGAATCACTTTGAATGGTGGGGGTCACCATCTTCTTTCCTCTGTTTGTGGTTTTCCTGGCCGTGATAACCGGTTTTGCAATGGGGACTTCCTTTGTGGGGGCGGTCTCGACCATTTCTTGGGTTGGTTAAGGCTCCTCGGGGCTGAGGGGCTCTAATCCTGTGGCAGTAATGTTGGTGTCTCCTGTTTCGAAATGAGGGAAGAGGTACCAAACTAGAAACGCCAAAAATATGTTAAGTAACACCAGTGTTTCCAAAACCTGCTAGGAGATGAAGCCAGCTGGGGGGTAGAGGAAAGGGGTTTGGGAGGTGGCATAGGCTAAAGAGGCTAATGTGGTTGATGCCTCCATGTCGTTACTACTTGAGTCTGTGTCCTAACTGATCTCGGTGCTTGATGTGGACATCATGCACACTGGGGCCCCTGTGGCATTGGGCGATGCCTCAGGGATAATGGGAGGATCTCCTAAGAATGACCTTAGGACGGACAACTATTTGAATTTTCCAGGGCCATATTCTTGTTACCGTGAAAGACCATCTGTGGCTGTATCTACATAGGGTAGAATTACATCCGTGTTGGTTAGGGGACGCTTCTCGCTGTGCGTCAGCTGGTCAACAGTAATTATGAGATCCTCGTGGGGGAACATCATAATGCAGAAGACGGAGGAGGCTATGGTGGACATGGCATACATATAACTCCACCCGAGGAGTATATTGTAATCCAAGTGGGCATCCAAGACTTCAATGTCTATGTGGACCGTTTTACCGGCTAAACAGACTGGGACATTTTGGTAGAGGCCTATGGGGGTCGAGGGACGACCATCGTAGGCTCGAAGCATTATGACTGAGGGTTTTAGTTCGGGAGAACCCAACTTCTGCCAAATTTTTTTTGACATGATGCATGTCGATGCACCCTTGTCTATGGCACATCGGTGAATAGTGATATTCTGTACCGATACTGGTATCTAGAATGTGACCATGGAAGGAAGCCTAGGGGTTGCTTTGTCTAAGTCAAAAGCCATCATGGGCATATCGGCATGGTTGATAGCACTTAACGTGGAAACTAGGGCTTTCCATTACTTTGGGAACGACTACAGTACTTCCAATTCGAACATAGTAGCATGTGATTGAGCTAAATCTTCCACGATGCTATAATTATGGGCCGCTTTGGAGTAGTTACCTACTCATCTATTAGGTCCCTTTTCCATCTTTGGAAATGGTTCTATAGGCATATTTGAAATGGTCAAAGGTGTAGTCGACGCACTTTTACTAGCCCCTGACGTAGTGGAGTTTGGTGGGGTGTCATAACTGCAATTCTGTGTTTGGAAAAACATTTCTTCCCTGGCCATGTAAATTTCATGGTTGTTTTTCCTGGAATCATTTGGGTTTTTTTGTTGAGTGTTGACCATCCCTTTGTGGGGGAAAGGTTCTTGCATAACAGTGGGTTGCTGGGAAGATCCTCCTAGTCCTCAGTTACTCTGAAGCTTTTTTAGCTTAGGGAGATCGGGACAGTGGTGAGTATAGTGCTCGTACTCACCACATATTGACACTACAAGGAAAAAACCCTCTAGCGGAGGTTATAAAGGAGGTTTTTAGTGTTATAAAATTGGCCAAAATTGTCAAAACAACATATGCTACCACATCCGTTTCTGGTAACAGAGGTTTTGACAGAGTTTTTAACGAAAATTCAACACAACTAAAAAAAAATGGGCAGTTGGAGGTTATTACAGATGTTTTTTCATCAGTGCTTTTATCAGGTTTTAACGAACCAGTGCATATCGATAGACAGAGCACCAGGGCGTTCGAACAAGAATGCATCAGGCCATTAAGGGAAAAAAAAAGCACTGGACCTGGTGTTGGTGATACAATGCACGGGGTCATTCTAATTGGTCTTCAGATTTGAGCGGTGCCCATAGGTCGTATAAACACACCGGTGCATATTCTTATATGAATGCCTCGGTGCATCATATCACACAAATGCACCGAGGTTTACAATTGGTATCGGTATTCGTGCGGTGCAAATATTTCATACAAATGCACCAGCGCTTATTGACACATAAATGCCCCGGTGCATACTATCACACAAAATGCACCGAGATTTGTAATTGGTATCGGTATTTGTGCGGTGCTTATTGGTCATCCAAATGCACCGGTGTGTACAGACAGAAAAACTACCCCGGTGCATAGTATTACACAGACACACCGCAATTTATAATTGTTACCGGTATTCGTGTGGTGCTCATAGGCGATAAAACAACATCGGTGCGTATAGATACATAAACGCATTGGAGCGTCATACCGCACAAACGCCTCAATATTTTTAACTAGTTTTGGTATTTGTGCGGTCCCAATAGGTAGTATAAACGCACCGGTGCGCTTAATAATACAAGCGCACTCGTTTTCATTTTGTATTTTTTAGAAACATCGACTTGTGGCAGTGCAATTATTGTGATTGTTTTAAATTCATTATTCATCAAAAGTCGACACATATTATAACAATATTCATATTAATTAAATTTTTATTAATGGATTTGAATGTGATGTTTAGATTAATTTGTTATATCATATCATAATTATTGTGGTTTTTTAAAATTCATTATTCATCAAAAGTCAACACATATATATGTTATAACAATAATCATATGAATTAAATTTTTATTACTGCATTTGAGAACGACAATGGAGAACACAATAGCGACAATAGAGAACGCAATAGAATAAATAAAAACATTATATATATATATATATAAGAAATTCTTTGTCATATAAAATGGGACGGTTATTGGTATCCCCTTATCTTTCAATTGGGACACTATGTCCATTACATTAAAGAAAATGTTTGATTTCACAGATATAGTTCCAAAAATAGTACAATGCCTTGCTTTTATATCCAAACATAGTGATCATCATTCTTTGCTTGAACTGCGACCACTGCTAGAGCTACTTCCATGACTTGGGTTATTTTCAAAAATGTTTTGTTCATGCGTTGCTTGTTTTCTTCTTCTTCACCTTCTTCCATCTACAAACATAAAAATAAACTGTAATGAGTGTATATACATTGGTGAGAATAATGAAAATTGAAATATTAAATAATATACATCAATGTAAATCGAAAATAAATGACGTATCAATGCAACAATTGACTCATAAACTATACACATTCTTTCAAAACCATGTAACATGCCATTTTTCAAGATTTTATCTGTTGGCGCAGTGCCATACTTTGTTTCGTGCAAGTTTTATACCCCATAAGAAATCATATATTTAATATAAAAGATTTATTTTTTCTATTAATTATAGACATAGCTAAGTAAAATAAGATCGATAGATGCTTACAAATTCCACAATTAAGTTCTGATATGCCAACATATACGCACAACCCATATTTAAACCAATTTCAATCAATTCCTCTGATGATTTTTCTTTGTATGTTAGCACCTGTTTGGAGACATTCAATGATGATTTTTTGTAAAACAACTTAAAAATACAAAAATGGAATCTAGTTAAGTTGTTATAAGGAAGTAACAATTACTCACAAACTTAGATATCAATCCTTTTCTTCCTTGTCGTCCTATTTTATGTGCTGAATGGGTTCCATTTTCTTCTCTTTTCTGCAAGAAAATAATTGAAAATTAATATTTAATGCTAAATTGTTTATTTATTTTACCTAATGATCAAAAAATCCAATGATTACATATTACATTTGAAGCACGTTGTTGTTGAGATGGCTCCTCCCACGATGCAATTTTGTCCATTTCTTTGACCATCTCCTTGTACACCTTTTTGGACATTCCTACTGGCATATTTATGATATCAACTCATTCATCTTTTGAGATTTTCATAATCTTCCTAAAAATGTAACATGACAATAAACTATTTAATTTTTATATTGATATATGAAAAGTAAGTATAACAAAAGTGATATTTATAAATAATTCTAGACAAACATATAAAGGAATGTTATTTTTTCATTCCTCCTTTTTTGTTGTTGTACGTTTTTGCTATTAAAATTCTGACATGTCTCATTAACCAATTCTCTGGAAACTCTTCCTGTAGTTTACATAAAATCTAGTTCTTGGAATCATTGGTTTGGTTTTTGTATTGTAAGTGGAAAGAACGTCTATACATTCATTCCACTAGATCCCTCAAACATTTGTAAAATTTTTTCCCCTTTTCGTTAACCTCCAACACCACTCCAGATGAGCTAAGGAGCAATTCATTTTCATTTGCATGTTCTATTTTTTTTCTTTTCTTAGAACAACATTCTTTTTCTGAGTTGTTGGTCCCTATAGAACATTAAACAAAGGTGAATTAATAGACATTTTCACACATGTTATCTAATAATTTTAATTATATTATTAATGAAAACTAAAAAAAGAAACTCATATTGGATCAATAGTATTTTTTCATTCAGTATCTGATTAATTTTTTTCCAATTTTTCCGTCAAGCTTATACGTTCTTCTGGTCCTAGATCAGAAATAATCTTATCGAGCTTCGTCATTTTGTGGCTCTGCATGATACACATTAAACAATACATATTATTTAAACTTACATATAGTTCGAAAATATTTTTTTTTGTAAAAAAATTACAAAGAACTTGCCTGTTTTTCTTTTCTTGATGTGTTATCAATATTTTTGTTACTTGATCTCTTGTTAGACATTTCTTTAACAATATCAAACCTGTATCATATCAGTCAATAATATATTTTTAAATAAACTGTCAAATTCTGAATTAAAAAAAATCTCAACAAACCGGGGCGCCATTCATGGTGAACGCACCGACTTTGGTGTATTCATGACTTTCCCACGCACCGAAAAAATAGTATAATACACCGTACGGTGCTCTATGTCAACAAGAAGCCCCGGTGAATTACATGTCAATGACCGCTCTGGTTAACCATCATAAAAATAATAAAAATTGTACAGTGTTAGTTTTTTTTAGCATAAATTGGTGCTATATTTTACATATGGCACACCGCTATATTTTTTTATTTTTTCACATTAATTATCTGGTGCTCTTGTAAACAAAAGAGCACTGGTGCGCTACCTTACATAGGGCGCACCGTAAAAAATCTTTTTTTTTTTAAACCATTCCAAGGCCGATATGGATTAGGATACGGCTATGCTAATCGTCCCATCGGTTACATGTCTTAGGTCTATATTTAGTAATACAAACCCTATAAATCTAAATTGAAAAGTCCTAATTCTGAATTACAGAAAGAATAAGAGGAAAGGGGAGAAACAAAAAGAAAGTAAGGTTTGTATTTTTTGAAAGTTTTTTTTTTTTTTTTTTCGAAACTAAACGTTTGCGGTGCTTTGTAATGAAATAGCGCACCAAATTCTTATTTTTTTAATTTTTTATCAAAGTACTTTCACGGTGTGCTGTGATAACTGACCGCCCCAATGCACTCTGTCCGACAGGGTGCACTGATTTTTATTTATTTATTTACGCAACGACCGACATGGATTGGGATCTGACTATGTAGGTCAACCCGTTCGTTGGATGTCTTAGGTTTATATTTAGCAATATAAACCCTATAAATATAAATTGAAAAGCCCTAATTCTAAAATCACAGCAAGTGGGAGAAGACAAGGCAGAAACAAAAATAATGTAGGGTATGTTTGTAAAATAGTTTTTTTTCAAAACAACACGTTGTACGGTGCGCCATAATGTAATAGCGCACCGGTGCCATATGTTACATATGGCACACTGATAAAAGCATAATTTCTTTTTTAATTTTTTATCGCTGTACTTGCGTGATGCGCTGGTATAACTAAGCGCACCAGTGCGCAACATTACGCAGGGCGCACCGGCGAAAAAAAATCTGTATTTTTTTAAGATTGACGCAAGGGCCAACATGGATTGGGATCCGACTATGCAAGTTGTCCCATGGGTTGGATTTCTTATGAGTACAGAAACCCTATAAATCTAAATTGAAAATAAAGAGGGAGAAAAAATGGCAGAAACAAAAAGAGTCTAGGGTTTTGTTTCTAAAAATTGATTTCTTTTTTTATTTTTGTTTCTGAAAACTGCAGAAAAGGTAAAAAACTGCAGAAACAAAAAGTTAAAAAAACAATAAGATTTGATTTTTTTATTTTACTTCATAAAAAACTAGAGAAAAAAAATAAAATAAAACAATAGACTTTGATTTCTTATTTCACTGCATAAAAAAAACTGCAGAAAAAAAAAGTACAAAAAAACAATAAACTTTACTCACGTCGTTTAAAATTCTATGGTACAAGGTTTGAATTACCAGAGGTTTGGAATTCAGATTGTATGAATACTTATGTTCAAACGTATTTCCCTACTCCACAGTGCTCTCGTGCTCTGTTTTCTCCAGGTATGTATCATGTAATTCTCTGGCTGAAATGTTTTGTAAAAATAGTGAAATAATGAAAAGTGTTTAGTATTTAAAGAAATGTTTTATGAAATTAGATTTTCGAAAATATTTTGTCGCCCAATTTTCAATTTACCGCTTTTTTTTACTTTAAAAAAAAGGGTTGCAAATTTTTTTTATTGCAATTATTCGTTTACCAGTGCATCATTTAATTGAACCGCACCAGTGCTACTTGTTACAAAAGCACACCGGTGCGGAAAATAAAGAACTGACCAGTGCGGTTATCTGAACAGTACGCACCATAATTACATTTAGGTTTGTGCACCAAAGTTTATTGTTGTTTTGCTCAAATGCAGGGAGAAAATATCATATATTATATGAAATGGACAATTCTTCAAAATCCAACTCGTTCCATAATATTTCTCAAAGTCCATCGTGGAGTTATCCCTATCCATGTGGAGATGTAATATTTACTTCAGATTTGTTTTATTTTTTCACTATCTAATTGAATTTATGTATGTTTTTTATCCATGTAGTCAATCATGCACAACTTAATTAAATTTATAATGTATACAAATTTGCAGGTTCATGCAGATTCATCATCGAGTTCAGATGCACAAAATTATATTCAAAGTACTACTCCAAAACATCGAAAGTTCTTATTGGGAGCTGCATACCGCAAGATGCATTTGGTAGATGGAAATGGACAGCCGCTTCACCCTGCCAATTGTAATAATATTGCATCTTCTAGCCACAATCTCGGGACAATCATGGTAATTATAATTATAATTTTTTGGTATATATATTGATTAATATGTAATTATTTCAACGTCAAACCAATTTATAATCATGCAATATTGTCAACGTGGTTACTAATTGATATCATAATATTTTGTACTAATCATGTTCAATTTTTTTTTTTTTAATTATTAGGATTCTAGTGATGATGAACGACCTACCTACCATCTTCCGTTGCACCCCACGACAATGTCAAATCGAGAGAAGACTAAATTAAGAGAAAAAATCGGAGAGGAATGATACCAAGAATGGTTGAATCAACCACCGATTCAATTCCTGTTACATCCAAATTCACCAGTTACGAATGACTACAGCAATAGTAGTTCTTCACAAGCTGGCAATGGAGGCAATCAAATAGAGGTTGGTATGGATGATTACTTAAGGGATACGACTGCCATGGAGACAATGTTGTTAGATGCATTCCAAAATGATGATTAGCTAGGGGATGATGCTCATATCGTTGACACCTTTTTCGAAAGCCTTAAATTTGCTTCCACCACCCCTCTCTTTGGACCCAGCGGTCAGTCAAAGTCTACCTAGTTGGGGACAATGATGTTACTGTACAACTTGAAAGCAAAGTTTGGCTTGTCGAATGCATGTTTCTCGGAACTTTTGAGGTAAGTTACCATAAAGTACTTCCCTTATATATAAATTTGAAATATAATCAGTACACTGCAATGAACATTACAAATGTTAAATTTTATGAACGTTAATAATTATATCAACATTAATGTACATTTATTAATATAGTTTTCCATGATCATCACCTACAGGTTATTCAAAGATAAGGTTCTTTCGAGTGATAATGTCTTGCTCGGTAGCTGCGAAGAGGCAAAAAAATTGTTGAAAATGTTGGGTGTTGAGTACATATCATATCATGCATGTCCAAATGATTGTATTCTATATAGAGGAGAATATGCAAACAAAGAGATGTGTCCGAAATGTGGGCATGACAGGTATGATAAATCAAAAAAGAAGGGTAAATCACATATTGGTCCTCCTTTTAAGATATTGAGGCACATGCCTATAATCCCAAGGATTCAAAGGCTCTTTCGTTGCAAAGAATTAGCTATGTTGCAGGGATGGCATGCCTCACACAGAAGTGAGTTGGGAGTTATGCGAATACCAACTGATTCAATAGCCATGAAGCATATAGAGGATACATGGCCCGAAAAATTCAAGAATGAAGTACGAAGTCTACGACTCAGCATAGCCATGGATGGCGTCAACCCATATTCCCTCTAGAACACCAACTATTCTGTTTGGCCTGTAGTAGTGATCAATAACAATATCCCCCCATGGTTGTCCGTGAAGAATGAACATCTTATGTTGGCTCTCATAGTCCTTGGTAGAAGACAAGTGAAGAATATGGATGTCTACTTACAACCAATGGTAGATGAATTGAAGGAATTATGGGATGGGATAAATGTATATGATGTATCAAGACCCATCGCAGAAGAGAGGAGTTTTACGTTGTATGGCATATGTGCTTACACGACACATGATTATCTAGGCTTAGGAGTTTGCTCTGGTAAATTACATGTTTAATTTATTGATTTGTTTATATATAATGTAACAATATTCTTTCACATATTAGTTATTTAATTCATTGTAATATTATTTGTTCTGATCTTCATGATAGTCTTTAATGTGCCATGCATATTAATTAATGTATATAAATATAATCTCGCAGTTCTTGTAACAAAATGGTATTTTGGATGTAAATGTTGTGGACCTTCTCTGAAAGCTAGATGGTCCAAGGACCTACGAAAGCTAGTGTATGATTGCTCCAGGATATTCCTACCAGAACAACACCCTTACAAAAGAGCAACATCTGCTTTCAATGGTAAACGAGAAAGAACCCAAAGGCCTCCAATAATGACACCAGCTGAATGGCTTAGAGCATATGAGAGAGAGAAGGAGAAGGATTTTATAGAAATGTTCGATTCAAATGGGGAGCCTAAGTTCGATGATCCAAATTTCTTCAACACCTATGTTGAGAAATTGTCCATTGGGATGAAAATGAAATCTATCTTTTATGACCTCCCATATTGGGAGCATTTTAATATTTCCCACTTATTAGATCCCATGCATATATTTAAAAAAAATTCATCTTCTTTATGGAGGCACATATCATTGAAACAAAGTGACACATTGGCGGTTAGGAAAGATCTTATTACTTCAAAAACTAAAAAGAAATATTGTCCGATTAGAAAGTACGGGATTGGAGGTAGGCGTTGGTTCCTCTAATTCATGGTTTTTCAAAGAAGGTGATGTCCCATGGATTTAAAAAAAAGATGATATATCTTTGGCAAAGGAAGTTATAATGGATGTGAGGGTGGAAACTTCATATGGGTCTTCACTACGGCGCTGCTTCACCATGGATGACCATTTTTCGGGGTTGAAATCGCATGACCATTTGAATCTTCTAAGAGTACGTATAATTTCAAAAGCATGATTTTATTATTTTTTATATTAACAAATTTTATCCCATGCGGTGATCCTAAAACATAACTAATTTTGTATATTATTTCACGTTTTTATAACTTTGCAGTGTCATTATCCTTTTTTTGTGCATGGGTGTGTGAAACATGAATTCCCTCAAGACCTAGGACGTGCCATATCTAAATTATCTGCCTTTGTACGTTGGATCACATCAAAGGAGATTCATGTGGCTAGCATTCCACGGTGGCGTCAAGAGATAGTTGAGATTATTTTTATGTCTGAGAAGGAACTGTCGACAAGTTTCATGGACTTACAGGTTCATATTCTAATCCACCTGTTAGATGAGGTTGAATTAGTTGGGGTTTTTTCTTGTCATTGGATGTTCTTCTTAGAGAGGTAAATGAAAAAATTGAAAGGTTTTGTTTGAAAAAGGGAAAAACCCAAGGGGTCTATGGCGAAGGGGTACATATCGTATGAGTATTTCTACTATGCCAGTGAGTACATCAAGAAGATCAAAAACAGACCAGGTGCAGTGACTTGGAGCGATGAATTGGATGAAGAGAAAGGGGAAGGAGAGTTGCTCCAAACAAGTGGAAAAAAGTGCTTGATAAAGAGTAAGCGACTTATAATTTTTCAAATTTACAAAAAGTAATTAATTATATTCATGTTGAACTTCGATATAATGTATATTTTGATCTCTACGTACTCTATAATGTTGGTTTGATTTCATCAACGAATGCAGAAATTGAAGCAATCAATAAATTCATTCTTTACAATTATGAAGCGACACAACCGTGAGTTGCATTGCACGAACAAAAAATAATGAAATGGGATAGTGACAGGAAAGAATTCAGACGGTTGAATGGTAGAAGCATGCCTTATCCCGATCATTTAAAGGATAATATGCCAAAAATATGCCCCAACAGTTGGGTTGCTGACCAAGTCAAAGAGAAATACGGTGCTACTGGTCCTTACCCGTGTGCTGAAGAGGATGCGCTAAACATAGGGATTGGGTGTAGCAACTCGATAATAATCTATATGTAAATTTGAAACTTATATTAAGACATCTACATTTCATATTTTAACTGTTGGATAATTATTTATAAGACACATGACACGTATATGATTTTTTAAACTTTTTTATAATAGGTGCATTTTTTCCCATCTTTGTGGGCATATGGACACCATTTTCACACAGAAAATGCTGATGCTGGAAACATCACACAAGAATGTGGAGTGGAAGTCGAGTTCGATCAATCTAGCTGATCTAGCCACCGTGATTAACAACTAGTAAGAGGGACGTTAGGTTACGTCGGAAAGAAACAAGAGATAATTGAAGTGGATTTTTCTTCTTTCCAATGTGTTATTTTTAGGTGCAAGTGGTGGGACACCTTTGATTGGAATAATGTAAAGGAAGATTGCGATAGTAGGCTGATATGTATCAACTCTAGAAATATGTGGGATGAAGCTAAGGAGCCCTATGTTTTCCCTAGACACTGCAATTAGGTGTTTTTCTACCCAGATGTGTTGGATAGGGATTGGTGGTTCGTATTGACACATGACCCTAGATCAAAACATATTTTTGAGAACAATAGTGTTATCATGCCATGCGAGCTAGAAGATAATGAGGGTGATCATGAGAACTGAGAGTCATATGGTACAATATGTGTTATTTCATCAATATTTATACTTTTTAAGATGAGTTTTTCGAAATATTAATGTAATATGTATTAATTTGAATTAATTGGTAATTTGCATTGTGTTAATGTTAAAATCAATAATTCACTTGATAATTTGGTATTATGTACTTGATCTCAAAAACAATGGCGTACTATATAAATTAATTCTTTTTTTGTATCTAAGATCATAATAAAATAATGATAATTCTAATTAAGTACAAGAATTTATTTGCATTATTTTCTAAATTTCCTTATGTTACAATAAATCATATTATTCTATATTTATTATTTTACAATTATTTAAAATTTACAAATTTACAAATTTAAAAAATTTAATAAATTCATTTCACATTAATACAATTAAAATTTTACAAATATTTTACATACAATTACAATTATAATTATAATTAGAATTAGAATTATTAGAATTACAATTACAATTTTACAATTTCACATAGAATAACAATTTTCGAATTTTACATATATACAATATTTACAATTACAATTTTAGAAATTTGCTTATATATCATTACAATTACAATTTTAGAATTTTAAATATAATTACAAATACAAATATTACAAATTTACAATATCATGATCATTTGGTATTTATAAATTAATTAATAAACATCATGTTCATGATAAGCATCGTACAAACATCATATTTGACTAAAAAACACATTCAAAATCGCTTACTGCATCATCGTGATCATGATCATCTAACAAAATACAATTAACATTATATATTAACATCATCAGTAAAACACAAACATCAAATTTACATCTCATGCTATCACATACACATCTATCTACAATCTGCACATTAAATGAACATATCTAACATGACCTAACAACATACACATAATGATGATCACCAACACGTAAATTAAGTACAACTACAAAATGAACATAAAATACATGGACCATATATATATATATATATGAATAATGGTAAAAATATACAACAGTAATATAAATGTCATGGATCAACCGATGATCGAGCCTCATCTCCATGATGACTGCTGGTAGATGCTACTGTAGGCTCTGCATGCAAATCTGGTGTGGCACGAGGCTGTGAACAACCATGAGATGTCGATGTTACGCTGCGCCTCGTAGACTGTCCATCATGTGTTGCGGCTCACTTGTAACATGCGACAGTCCTCGTCAATCGCGTAAACGCTATCGTAACTCCTACGACATGTCGCATTAGGCTGTACATGTCATGCGGCATGCCTCTCCACATCTGTAAGAGCCTATCATCGGCCTCTATATCTATGAAATCATCGGGTCAGATGCCCTCCTCAACAGGCAATGCTATGAGTTGGTCGCCAAACTCCATCCTGTATCTAGCATCACTCATACGTCGACCGCGGGCCGACGCACCACTAGGATCAGCAGGTCTCTAATCATTTGCACCGACCTCCTATGCCTGATCCTTAGCATCAAGATCATCAAGATCCACAACTGGATCAGGTGGTGGTGACGACATCTCCTCGCCATCATAAGAGCCAATGTATGCAAAATATATACAAGTACACAACAATAATTAGACAATTTCATTACATAATTTAATAAAAACAAGTTAAAGAAAATGTTAGAATAAATTTAAATAAAACAATAATATTACCTCTATCATCAGGCGGCTCATCATCTGTGAAGAGGATGTTGGCACACCCTCACCAATCCAACCCCGCATAAGGACATGGGACCATAATGAAGGGATGCTCATCAACACTGGCTAGCAACCCAGTGCATCATCTGATATCCTCGCTGGAAACAGAGTCTCCTCCCTCTTGGGCATCATCTACCCCCACATATGCATACGTGCCTCAGTCATCGGCCTACGAGGCTGCCGATGAAAAGAAGGTCTCATCTCTGGAAACCTCTCAAAAAATAAACAAAAAATATCTAAAGCAAAAGGGAAGTTGACCCTCCCTTGTGCACGAGCACGACATCTATCTAATGCTGTACAGAACTGCCATAAAAATATGGCAGACCACTTGACAAGTTGTGGCTGTTGTAGTAAATAATCAACATAATATAAAAGCTGGCAACTAATGCGTTGCCCATCACTGGTGTTGTGCAAAATGGTTGAAATGATAAGTGAGAGACACTGGACCTCCTCAACACCAAACGCACCAATACGTAACTGTCCTCCAGAGACCTGAAAATCTAAAGGAGACAATATGTCTACTCTAATGTATCTCTGGGAGTAAACTAACTGAATCCCTGCCACACAGCCAATTGGAACCTCGGGGAACGAGGGAAAATCCACCCCTCTCCTAGAAAGCCCTATAATAAAATAAACACCCTCCTAAGTGGGGATGTACCACTGGTTGATACCAACTTGGAAAGCCTGTCCCTGGGCATTCCACCTTCAGATAAGATGTCTTAAAATACCACTATGGGACTTTAGGGAAGTAGCCTCCTCATAGAACTTGAGGAGACCTACCTGCCTTAGGAGCCCCAGTGTCGCTGCTGTAATAGGGCGAGGGTACGCATCTCTCTCCCTCTCTCTTGCTTCCCACAGGCGAACCATGTTATATTGTTCTGCTTGTTGTTATTGTTGTTGCTCCTCTTCTCTCCTTTCACGTCTCTGAATGATTGACATATTAAACACGATTTTTTAATTAAATGACACATGTATTTACAAATATACGTATATAAATATTTTTTGAAAAATAAATAAAACAAGAGATAGTGCGCCAAAAACATAGTCACGCACCGGTCACGGTGCGTCCCTACCAAGAGATGCACCGTCTACGATGCACATAATGATATAAAAAGCATCGGGAGTGGTGCTCCAGAAAATATTTTTAGCACACCGTTAACTAAGTGCGGTGTCAGGAGGCCGTTGCGCTGACTTCACCATACGCCCCGGGGCTTATAGCTAAGTCAGCACACCGCCCTCCTGCCACCGTACATAGTTGTACGATGCGGCCAGGTATCCGAGACACCGATATTTGTCATAAAATTTACAATTACACGGTATGCCTTTGGAATCCACCCCAGAACCGATGTGGATACACTTAGCACCGGTTTACCAACCCAAATCGTTGACAATGTCGATTGGAAGTTTCGGTGCGCCGAAAAGCTTACGTGCCCTGGGGCGCATAAGTTCGTCAATGCACTGGGTGGTCGCGATTCAACGTTTTCAACTGTGTGGCCTGGTAAATGACCGCACCACACTTTTTAAAAAATTTAAAATTACACCGTGTGCCTCACGGTATTGCCCCGGAATCGGTGCGGACTCCTTCGGCACCGGGTGCAGTGCAGCCTGTAAATTTACAGGTAGCATTGCAAACCGGTGCAGCCTGTAAATTTACAGGCAGCACCGCAAACCGATGTGGCCTGTAAATTTACAGGCAGCACCACACCCGGCGCGAGCTGAATGGCTCGAGCGCACCACGTGCCAATTTTTTTTTTTTTGAATGGTTAATTTTAAGGTTTTTTCAAATTCTAATTTGCTAAAAGGTTTAATTATGGAAAAACTAGAAAAATACCTGTACATTTATCCGTCAAGGAGGCATATTGGTTGTACAATTTAAAAAAGAAAATTTGTCTACTATTTTATAATATTCAAGCTGGATATTGGTGGCAATGTACAGCAGCAGTGCATGTAATAAGTGCAATGGGAGCACGGATGTCAGTGCAGCTCAAGCAAGGATAACTTGCACCGGTGCTTGAGAGCTTTGTAGCACTGACAAAAGTGAAAAATGTAGTTTTTTTGCCGTAATTTTTTTTTTATTTATTTAACCCTGTTCTGGTGTTGAGATTGCAACAAGATGATGAGCTTAGTGAAAAGAGTCGCCTTCACTAAGTGGGCCCGCAGGCTATTTTTGGCACAAGTCTATTTTTAGACATGTCGATCATATTCTATGAGTTGCAGGATGTTATTTGTGGATGGTTGGTCAAGTTGGAAAATAGAGGCGGACTTCTATTTTTAGACATATTAAAGGAAATCATATTTTTAGATCGCTTGCCTAAAAATAGATATGTCTTAATATTATTAACTCTTAATAATATTGGATTCTGAACACACCTATTCTCTTGGAGCACTTCGGGGCTTAAGTGCATTATGGCACAGATTGATAAATCCTATTTCACTATTCCCCGAGGGTTATAACACAGGAGGAATTTAGTTAGAACTGGTGCGATTGCACTTGGTGGAGTTGTAGAAGTAGGTGGTGGAGTTGTGTCTGGCTTAACCTCAACAGATACGCTGAGCTAGTTGTATCTATTCTAACTGATTGATACACTAGTGAGAGTGGTGTGAATTAATTAATAATTAATTCACTAAATAATAAATCATTAATCAACTGAAGAATACATCAGTTAACTACAGTGCATGGCAGTTTCGGTGGAGACCAGTGGAGAGATAGGTGAAAGGGAAAGATGACTATCAGTTGTGATTGTAGTGATGCATTGATTTCATCCAGCACTCAGTGGAGATGCCAATGAGGATTGTGCAGAAAATCTTGGAGCAATTCGAGTTCATTCAAA